>JAODAL010028119.1:0-53830 GCA_025379985.1 Phyllomedusa bahiana
TTTTTTCTAAATTTGAAAAATAAAATAATTTTTATAATCCAAATACCTAAAACAGAATTTTCATATAAATAATATATTATAATAAATTATATTTATATAAAATAATATATAAATATATATATATATAAATATTTATATATTATATAAAAAAATAAAAAAAAAAAAACTAGGAACATCGTAGCCCAAAACTACAATACACCGCTAATGGTTAAAACCAAAAATTTGGGGGTGACTTCGGGCTTTTTTTCATCTTTTCGGGTACTTTGGGGCTTTTTCAAATGCAAATGCAAAAATACCCCCACCAAAACTTTTTCCAAAAGCCATCGCCCAACAGGAATTACACCATAATAGGTATCCTACAAAAAAATTTTGTAACAAATTTTGGGGTGCTTTATTTTTCCAGCATTGCTTGTAACAATTTTGAAACATTTTAGCTTCATATTGTTGGAAAAAATAAAATTTTTTCCCATTTTCCCAAACCCCTAATCAAAAAAAAAATTTTGAAACATTTTGGGGCTTTTAATATATCCACTACACCCCTGGATATATTCCTCCAAGGGTGTAGTTTCTAAAATGAAAAAAGTTTTAGCACCTTAAGGTGTACGCAAATGTGAATCACATGCCTCCTGTTCTGAGTCTTATGGTCGAGTCAAATAGTGCACTGGAGCCACATATAGGATATCTGTAAAAACAGCAGAATTAGGGGAATCAATATTGAGTTGAATTTTCCTGGTGATGTCTACTGTGTTCCAGTGAATAATAGATCAGAATTGGAAAAAGTGCAAAAAAAGTGATATTTTAAAATTTCGCTTCCATTTTTCTTTCATTTGTGTGAAGAACCTACAGGTTAATAAACTTAATAAATACTATTTTGAATACTTTTTGGAGTGCAGTTTCTTAGATGGAATCATTTATGGGGGTCTCTAACATACAAGCCACTCAAAGCCACATCAAAAACTGAATTGGTCCCTAAAAAAAATTTTTTTGGGAAATTTTTTTTGAAAAATTTAAATATTGCTGCAAAATTTCAAGCCACCTAATGTTATAAATAAGACATTTAAAAAGGGATGTCAACTTAGAGTAGACATATGGTAAATGCTAGTTATAAACTGTTTTGTGAGGTATAACTATCTTTCTTACACATAGAAATTTTTGAACTTTGAAAAGATGAAAATGTGGAAAAATGTGCTCACATTTTGATATTTTCACAAACAAGCATGGTATGTATGGACCAATATTAAAATCACAATGTGTTATGAGAAAACACTCTCTGAATGACATGGATAGTTAAAGATATTAAAAAGTTATTCTGACATAAATTGACATATGTCAGATTTGAAAAATGGGGCTCTGTCTTTTTGTCCAAAATTGTCTGCGCCCTGAAGGGGTTAAAGTCAATGGGTGGTTAGCAGGCAGTTAATGTACTTTTTTTTGTATGTGCTTGATTTGGAAAAAATACATAAAATGCCAACATAGACCATAAATAGTTACCAGTAAAATATTTGCGTGTGTTCGTAGCAGAACCAGTTACTGGAAAATACAGTTAAAACTGGTAGATGTCATTTATTTTTTTCATTATAAATGGGCAGAGCGCCAATAGGAGTAACTCTGCCCATTCATTAGTGTTATGGTTGATTGTAGTGGATCCTCTGGGTTACCTCAAGGAGACGGTGTGGGCCACGCCAGGTAGCAGCGTCTAAGGAGCCTCCCAGTTCTTCACCAGCGGCCGCTGCAAGGCAGGTTGAACTTTTCTGTGGGAGACTCCCAGGTCGCTACCCCTGACTTGACAGCTGGGGTGCAGCGTGGTAAAAAGGAGCGGGCGGAGGTGTAATCTGTGGACAGACAATAAGGTCATGGCAGACAGCAGGCAAACATGGTCAGGTCACTTGTGGAAGGTCGGCATAGGAGGCATGCAGAGAATAGTCGAGGCCACAAGCAAGGGTCAAAGTCTAGATAGCATAAAAGTAAAAAGGGTAGTCCTAGGGAAAACATAGCAATGCAGTGCAGGTTGCTGGAGAAAGTGACTTAATAAAGGGGCCAGCATCTGCTGATTGGGATTCAGGGGAGTGCTGGCCCATTAAATTTCTGATTTAATGTCAGTACACGTGTGTCATAGGGAGTGGATATGGCCGACCAGTGACCAAGAGCAGGAGCAGAGCAGAAGTGGGGAGAGGTGAGTAACGGCTGGCCTGGGGGACAGAAACATGTGCATGATCGTGACTATTAGTCTGGGAAAAAAACACAGCACTATCTCTAATTAATCTCCTCTTGGCACAGGCTATGCATTGCACACACATGGACCACAAGTGTTTGCCAGGCTACCAGCTTGGCATCACGGATGCAGGTTATGCACAAATATAATTTACTAATGGGCAACAAAAGAGTTTTTAAGAGACATATACCACTCAAAGAGTTGTCCCCATCTGGCTGTTTTTCATAAGTTGCTCTTCTTCCCATGCTTCAGGTCCAAACTTCCAGTGCAAGCTGGTAGGCTGGGGGTGCTTCTACAGCAGAGACTGATATTTCAGTTCTGCTAGCTTCTATCCCTAGCTGTGCCTGTTAGAGGTACATTTGTGATAGAGTAGTTGTGAAAAACAATGACTATGTCCAAGCAGGAAATCTGGTTATAAGTGGGAGCCACCCTGTTTCCCCGAAAATAAGACATCATCTTATATTAATTTTTACTCCTAAAGAAGCACTATGTCTTATTTTCAGGGGATGTCTTATTTTTCCACAAGTAAATTATAGCATGCTATACGAGTGTGTGTGTTTATATATATGTGTGTGTTTATATATATATCTTAAAGTTTAGGATATATGTATGTAAAGGACATTTTATGGCAGCTGCAGTGACTTATCTCAAAAAAATGGCAAATGTGACATGCTGTGACTTGTAGAACTAGAAGTCCCAGCATGCCCCATCAGCCATCGTGTGACATGTGTGTGTGTGTCAGTATCATTGCTCTGTTCTCCCTCCTCTTTCCTCTATTACTTACATGTATTTTCTGTCTCCTGTTCTGGGATGTTCAGGACCTGTGGTGACATCACATTCACAGGACCTCCCTGCACATGTCCTTCAACACTCAGGTGCTATAACAATATGTCCCAGGGCTGTTTCTCAGGGTGAGCGGGGCTTGGGAACACCCGCCCCCCTCACCCCGACCTTTCTCTCTTCCCACCCTTAGGGACGACCCTGTGTATGGGGAGCTGCAGCAATGATTCCGCTATGTCTTATTTTCAGGGGGGACCTTATATTAGGGAATTCAACAAAATCTCTGCTATGTATTACTTTTGGGGGTGTCTTATTTTCGGGGAAACACAGTAGCAGAGCTATATTTATCACATGAGGAAGCTTCTAGTGAGAGAGAAAAACTTACATGCTGTCATGATGAACTGTTATCTGCTGAATGACTTTCACATTTGATGTAAATACACATGTGCTCTGCAGTCTTAACAGGATGTCAAAGGCTTCTCACTTGTTAGTGACTTTAAGGCTTCATGTTTTTATCTGTAGTGATATAAGATCAGAGTCTGACAGCAGGGAGTTATGTCACCAGCTTGGCCACTGGTAAAGAGTTGGTCAGTAACTAGGGAAGCTTTTGTTAACAAGCAGGAGATAATAACGGCTCAAACTCTAAAATAAAGCACAACTGGAACAGCAATGTATTTGGTAATAATAATTTTTATTTACCTTCGTCTGCATGTTTAACATTAACAATGAGATGGGAATACCACTTTAATAAAATTGTCTTACATAAATGCCAACCTAAGTTTTTTCCCTTGGTGCCACAGTTCTATTGTCATGTACTGAGCTCCATATGAATAGCCCACTCACATTCCTATGTAACCTTCTCTAGCACAGGAAGAGATCTCGGAGATAGTGATCTGTAATATATCTCTTCTGCCAGGAGAGAGATGAGCAGTGCCTAAACAACATTGCTCATCTATGTCAAATCAACTCATTCAAATGTCAAATGTAATTTAAAGTCACATCAATAAGATAATTTCATTAACATGTATTATATAGTAATATTTCAATCTCTTAATTTTAAAATATTGATGGGTGAACATGTTTTGGCTTTTGCTATTACTGTGCTATAGAACACACTGCACAGAAATGTATATTTAACATTACTGGAAATCACTTTCAGTGGTCTAACTATTTAGTTTAAATGACATAGAAAGACCAATTCTGACCTTCTCACAAGATGTGGTCTTAGAAATTGATGTATCTATCTGGCATCTAGCTGTAACATAGTTATTATGCAGACACATATATTAATATTCTCTATAGTTTTTATGCCCTTTTTTGTGCAAGTAAAAGGGATAAATGTTTATTTGGTTAATACAGTACTATGGTGTTTTAATAGAGACATTATACTGTAATGTACATACAAAAATCAACAGCATAGCAAGAATATTATACATCCTTAACTCCTTCATATCCTTATGTAATAGGCCAGAAACATAGAAGGTTGATTCAAAAGTTCTGTTAATGCATAAATTATATCCTTTTCAGCCCACTTGCTTTCACATTTAGAGCCAAATCTCAGCTAATCGTACATTTTTAGAACATTATCTCCTACTCTGTTTTCTGTTTAGCAAATGGAATATGCCACCTGTTCAAAAATATTTTACTAAACTTTTGCAGTATTTTGCATAAAATAGCACCTCTCAAGAAACAGCTGCCAATTTTGATCAAAGGCCATAGATAAAATATGATTGGGTTGCATAAGTGATTTATAATAAAACTTTGTCAAAATATGTTATAAAAAAATGAACAAATTATGTGTGAAAATCAGAAATGTGCAAAGTGCTAGTTTATCAACAATTTTCACAGTTAGAAGATATTCTAAAACTTCAGATGGTAGACATAATACTCATTTTGTAGATAATATGGATCTTTTCTTTTAACTGTGTAAATGTTTTGGATTTATTGTGCATATGTTCTTTTTGATCTAGCATTATGATGCTTCAGAATATTTGATAAGCTGACAGTTGTGTCCAGCACAAATCTATTATGCAGTATGTGATTTTAACAGACCAGGGAAAGTATGCTAAGCAGAGAACAATGAGGAATAAACCAAAACAAGAAATGATAATGTGGCACCTGTCCCATAGATGGCAGGACCTGCATACATATTGCATGTTCATAGTTGATATAGTTACATAGTTAAATAGTTTGTAAGGCTGAAAAAAATCAGACATTCATCTAGTTACAGTATCCTATAGTGTTGATCCAGAGGAAGACAAAACCCCCATGAGGTAAAAGTCAGTTGTCCTCAGTTTAGGGACAAATTCAAATATAATTTGGCAATCAGGATAAATCCCTAGATCAATGACTCTAACATTCTAGTCATAATAAGCTTGTTATATTATTGCTCTCTAGAAATGCATCCAGGCCCCTTTGAACTCAGTTAGTGAGTTTACCATGACAACTTTCTCTTTCAGTCTCACTGCTCTTACCGAAAAGCAGACCTGCTAACCATAGAAGGAACTGGAAGCCAAAACCACCTGGGACCCGTAAATTGACTAGAAACATTATAGGACTGCCTAGGAACCTCCCTGGAATGCTTGGGAACACCCCCAAACCATCAGAGAATGTCCACAAACTGGGTCTTCCCATTTCGATGCAGAGTTTGTGCAAGCCCCGCAAGCGGTCCATGAGCAGTGATTTGTACAGTGGGGAAAAACGATGTTCTAATGGTGTGCATCGATGCCCTTTTAATACACTCCATGATCTTATTTGCTTTGGAAGCTGCTGCCTGGCTCTAGCTGCCACAGTTACTGACAACTAAGATTCCCAAGTCCTTCCTCATGTTAATTTTGTCCAGAATGTATCCAATGTATTTAAGAAGTAATCATGGAATGGATTTCCCATTCCTATGTCCTTGACCTTGCATTTATTAGTGTTAAACCTCATCTGTTACTTATCTTCCTGAATGTCCAACTTATCCAGATCTCTTTTTAACAGTAAACTATCCCCTATTGTGTTAACTACTTTAACTTAAAGGTTAATATTCTAATGTGCAATCCCCCTAGAAAGATCATTAATAAATATATTAATACTAACCCCTGGGATACAGGGATCCCATCTGGGTATGTACCATTAATCACCACGCTTTGTTTTCTGAGCCAGTTACTTACTCACTTGCAAATTACAAGCATTATCATTTTACTTACCAACCTTTTATGTGGCACAGTATCAAATGCTTAGAAAAAACCAATCTATATGACATCAAGGGCCACATGTATGAAAACTGTCTAGGTCTAAAATTCACTTTTTTACCCCTTTAATTTATCCAGAGCACTGTATGACAAGCAACTCTGGAAATAATTACTGAAAAAATAATGCTGGCTATAATTGTAAGGTGTCAGAACATACAGTACATCACAACTTATTATGTATAGTATAGGGCATTGAGGCAAAAGCTCAGTTAATTTACCCGAGATGGCACACATCCACTGCCATAAGCATAGGCATAACTGTAGCCATAGCAGTTGCTACGGGACCCAGAGGTTGATTAGGCCTGTAGAGGTGGGAAAACATTGTACCAGTTGGTAGGGAATATGGTGGTGGGTTTCTCATATCTGACACTACGATGTGGGTTTTTTGATACATGGCCCTTTGATCCACAGCTTTAATTACTGCTATATATCTTGCTGTTTCAGCTTCCTATCAGTAGGTGTGGGGGTCCACCTCATTTTACCATTGGGTTCCATGACTTCTAGTTACCCATGTGGCCAAAAACACCTACAGTGGGCACTTGAGTATCAGAACTGGACCATGGAGCAATGGAAAAAAAAGTGGTCTAGCCTGATGAATCACATTCTTTTACATTAGAGATGACACTAGGATACAATGTGCAAAGAAAACACACAAGGAAAGGCAGTTTGATGCATGTACCCATGTTGATGTTACTTTGACACGTACCGCGCACCTGTCCATTCTTGCAATTCAAGTATAACTTTTCCTTATAACCATAATCTCTAAAGGCAATGCCTCTTTAAGCATAGTAATACTTCCTGTCACATCGCAAAAATTGTTAAGAAACAAAGCTATTGGTCTTGCCTATAGATTGTAGATCTTTTTCCGACTCAGTATCTGTGGGATTTACTGGAAAAACAAGTCCATTACATGAAGTTCCCACCTCACAGCTACAGGTGTAAAATGATATAATGATTAAGTCATATAAGCATGGACCACCATCAGAGGTTTTTTGAAGTTGATACCTCAGTAGGTTAGAGCTTGTTTTAGTGGCACAATACTTTGTATTTTTTTAAGTAATTATTGGGTGTAATTTTGGAAATTGAATCAATTTAGATTATTTCTGTCATTTTTTGGGGTTATGAACACCTCAAAATAATAGTATTTTAGTGAAGGATTTCAATACATACTTGTAGAGATTATTAGATGCTCTTGGCTTTAAACTTGTATTTAGACCTAGATTTTACAGAATGTGCCTGGCACAGTTCCAACATATAAATTATATGATATGATATGAATATATGTATGGCACTGATATAAGTGATTATTTAAATCTTATGGCCTTTACAAAACCATATGAATGAGCTGACGGTAACTGAGTCCACTAAGTCCCTTTATATTAACAAGGATTTAATATCTGTCATTCTTATTCATTTTAATGAATAATGGCCCACAAACAGGGTTTTTATAATCAACATTTGTGTTCAGTGCTTATATGTTATTTATCAATAGTTTCATTTGCAATACCCCACTACAGAGTATTGTAGTCTGTAAGGTTGAGTCAGGAATGTGTTCTTGCCTCAGCATATTATATCATTTATATGTAATGTACAGTTGAAACCAGAAGTTTACATGCACTATATAAAAATACATATATGTATGTTTTTTTCTCACTATCTGACATGAAATTAAAATAAAGCTTAACCATTTTAGGTCAATTAGGAACCAAAATTATTTATATTTGCCAAATGCCAGAATAATGAGAGAGAGAATTTTTTAAGGCATTTTTATTACTTTCTGCAAAGTCAAAAATTATTCGCATTTCATTACTATTTGGTAGCATTGCCTTTAAACTGTATGACTTGGGTCAAACGTTTTGGATATCCTTCCACAAGCTTCTCACAATAGTTGGTAGGAATTTTGGCCCATTCCTTCCGACAGAACTGGTGTAACTGAGCCATTAGATGTTTCTTCAGTAGTGCCACATAATCTATTTTGTGAAGTGCACCAATCCCTCCTGCAGCAAAACAACCCCGCAACAGTTGGGATGATGTTAGAAGGCTTCCAAGCGTCTCCATTTTTTCTCCAAATGTAACGATGGTCATTATGGCAAAACAGCTCAATTTTAGTTTCATCAGACCACAGGACATGTCTCCAAAAATGTAGGTGTTTGTTCCTGTGTGCATTAGCAAACATTAATATGACTTTTATTGGTTTCTTTTGAAGTAATGGCTTCTTCCTGGCAGAGTTGCCTTTCAGCCTATGCTGATATAATACTCGTTTCACTGTGGATAATGGCACAATCTTACAAGCTTCCGCCAGCATCTTCACAAGGTCTTTTGCTTTTGTTCTTGGGTTGATATGTACGTCAGAACTCGTCTCTTTCCTGAGTGATATGATGGCTGGACACTCCCATCTTGTTTATACTTGTGTATAATTGTTTTTACAAGTGAACGAGGCACATTCAGTATCTGGAAATGGCACCAGATGAACCAGACTTGTGCAAGTCCACAATTCTCTTCCTGATATCTTGGCTGAGTTCTTTAGACTTTTCCATGATGTTACACAAAGAAGCAGTGTGTTTCTGGTATGCTTTAAAATACATCCACAGGGGTGTCTAATTAACTCAGATGTTGCCAATAAACCTTTCAGAAACTTCCAAAGGCATGACATTATCATATGGGCTGCCCCAAATTGTTTAAAGGCATAGTAACCCTAGTGTATGTAAACTGTTGACTTTGCAGAAAGTATTAAAAATGCCTTAAAAAATTATCTCTCTCATTATTCTCGCATTTGTCAAATATAAATAATTTTTGCAATCTTAATTGACCTAAAACAGGTAAGGTTTATTCTGATTTCATGTCAGATAGTGAGAAAACATGCATATGTGTCTTTTTATATAGTGTATGGAAACTTCTGGTTTCAACTGTAGATAATTTGTTATGGAACCTTAAGAGAGTATTGTATCATCCAATGTGCCAGAAAGGGTTAAGCTTTTTGCCTCATAAGGTATCTCAAACCACATGCTTCATGCCAGAAGTGACAGTTGGAGGCAAGAGAAGACAGTCTGGAGAGCGATGAGTGAGGAGGGTGAAAGAGACTGGTCTGCAGCTCTGCTGCTGGAGTGTATCTAAGAAAGAGGAAAGATGCCAGCCTGTGTGACCACTGCGGAGTCAACAGGAATGCTGGAGAGAGTTCAGTGTGGAATACCACAGATGCCAGAGGCTCTTCCACAGTCTGCAATAGCTAAAGGAGGATTAGGCTTCCGCTATATGCTGGAACACTTCAAGTCTGCTACAAGGGAAATACATACTACAGTCATGGCCAAAAGTTTTGAGAATGACACAAATCTTATATTTTCACATGATCTGTTGCCCTCTGGTTTTTATGTGTGTTTGTCAGATGTTTTTATCACATACAGAAATACAAGTGCAATCATATTATGATTAACAAAAGCTTTTATTGACAGTTAGAATGAGTTAATGCAGCAAGTCAATATTTGCAGTGTTGACCCTTCTTCTTCAGGACCTCTGCAATTCTCCCTGGCATGCTCTCAATCAACTTCTGGACCAAATCCTGACTGATAGCAGTCCATTCTTGCACAATCAATGCTTGCATTTTGTCACAATTTGTTGGTTTTTGTTTGTCCACCCGTTTCTTCATGATTGACCACAAGTTCTCAATGGGATTAAGATCTGGGGAGTTTCCAGGCCATGGACCCAAAATCTCTATGTTTTATTCCCTGAGCCTTTTAGTTATCACCTTTGCTTTATGGCAAGGTGCTCCATCATGCTGGAAAAGGCATTGTTTATCACCAAACTGCTCTTGGACGGTTGGGAGAAGTTGCTCTTGGAGGACATTCTGGTACCATTCTTTATTCATGGATGTGTTTTTAGGCAAGACTGTTAGAGAGCCGATTCCCTTGGCTGAGAAGCAACCCCACACATGAATGGTTTCTGGATGCTTTACAGTTGGCATGAGACAAGACTGTTGGTATCGCTCACCTTGTCTTCTCCGAACAAGCTGTTTTCCAGATATTCCAAACATTCGGAAAGGGGATTCATCAGAGAAAATGACTTTACCCAGTCCTCAGCAGTCCACTCCCTGTACCTTTGGCAGAATATCAGTCTGTCCCTGATGTTTGTTTGGAGAGAAGTGGCTTCTTTGCTGCCCTTCTTGGCACCAGGCCTTGCTCCATGAGTCTCCGCCTCACAGTGCGTGCAGATGCACTCACACCTGCCTGCTGCCATTCCTGATCAAGCTCTGCACTGCTGGTAGCCCGATTCCGAAGCTGAAACACTTTTAAGAGACGGTCCTGGCGCTTGCTGGTCTTTCTTGGGAGCCCTGGAGCCTTTTTGGCAACAATGGAACCTCTCTCCTTGAATTCCTTGATGATGCGATAGATTGTTGACTGAGGTGCAATCTTTCTAGCTGCGATACTGTTCCCTGTTAGGCCAGTTTTGTGCAGTGCAATGATGACTGCACGTGTTTCTTTAGAGATAACCATGGTTAACAGAAGAGAAACAATGATGCCAAGCACCAGCCTCCTTTTAAAAAGTGTCCAGTGGTGTGATTCTTACTTAATCATGACAGATTGATCTCCAGCCCTGTCCTCATCAACACCCACACCTGTGTTAATGGAGCAATCACTGAAACGATGTTAGCTGGTCCTTTTAAGCAGGCCCTGCAATGAAGTTGAATGTGTTTTGGGGGAAAAAGTTCATTTTCTAGGCAACTATTGACTTTGCAATTAATTGCTGTTAAGCTGATCACTCTTTATAACATTCTGGAGTATATGCAAATTGCCATTATAAAACCTGATGCATTAGACTTTGTAAAAATTAACATTTGTATCATTCTCAAAACGTTTGGCCATGACTGTACTATTCTCATCAGTTACTTAATATTTCTGCTAATGTAAGGAGCTCCTGACCCCATATCACCCTGCTCGGCAGTTCCATATGGATTAGGAGAATTATTTATTAGAACTGTGATCCTGTTAATTTGCTGTTTGGAAGCTACTTATCTTCAGTAAAGACCGGCAATATTTTACCAACTACATTGCCTCCATGTATGTGTCTGAGCAACTGCACCAACTACTACCATCTTGGGTACGTCCCAGCCAGGCCAAACTATTACCCCCACCATGCACCAGAGGGAGTACCCTGGGGAACTGTTCCAGAACACTGATCACCCAGGTGCATTCCCCCTCCACTGCAGTGCTGCACCCCAGGGAGGGAACCCAGAGATGCCTGTACTGTGACAACTACTCCCAATATCAACCACTCAGGCTCATCTCCCTATTGCCATCCTCTGGGGCACACTACACAATTAATAAACAATTAGCAAAGAATTGAGTTCAGGTCCTGAGATCAAAATTAGAACACAAACTGATTTTTTTAAATAATTATCTAAAAATGTTCATTAGATTGATATATTTGTGCTAAAGAATGCATATGCAAAGCTATAGACACTATGGTCCTCATGGATGAAAATTGTCTAGGTGTAAGATTTTTTTTTTGTTACCCATAGCAACCAATCAGAGTTCCCCTTTAATTTCATATAATGCTCTGTAGAAATGATTGGTTGCTATAGGCAACAAGGAAAGTCTTAGATCTAGCCAATTTTCATACATGTCCGTCTATGTATTGTTTGATATCCTATAGTCAATTACTATGCAACTAGCCTCCACAGACCCTTTGTTTCACTTGGAGTTGTTAAAGTAACAAGCAGTATTACCAGGGCTATTATCTATTTTAAAGGGTTGTTCTCACCATGCTGTTTTCACTGAGCCTGCTCTTCACAGGCAGCTTCATGCTTCCTCTTCCTGGTTAGGTGGTGGGCAATTCTATTGCAGTGATTGGCATATCAGCTCTGCTATTCCTTGCTGAGACTGAAAGAGGAACATCAATAGCGGAAGGGTTTAAATAGCAGGACACAGGACTACAGAGCTCTAAAGGGTTCAACTTTTTCAGTAAGGAATATAAACAAGCTCCTGTGCTGCTGATAACAATCAGAAGGGAGTATTGTCACCACCCCGACCATCCTGGTCACTGCTGCTAGAGCAGTGTAGCAATATAGTATATGCTATGTGGCCTCTACAGGTCTTACTACTTGTTTATGTGGACTACAATGACAAACTTGTTAGTTTAGTGGTCAGGGACCATGTGTAATTGCAGCTAACACCTCATGTAATCAAGAGCCTGAAGACATCCTCTAAGTGTGATCCATAATAAGCAACAACTAACAGAACAAGCAGAGAGCTAGTAACCTAGGGAATACAAGCAGGACATAAGAACTGCTCTGAACGGAAGCAAAATTCAAACATTAATGCATTCAGTCTTTATTTACCTTTGTCTAAATGTTTAACCCCTTAAGGACCCAGCCAGTTTTGGCCTTACTGACACAGCCCTATTTTTGAAATCTGGCATGTGTCACTTTATGTGAGAATAACTTTTTGACACTTTACCTATCCATGTGATTCTGAGATTGTTTTCTCGTGACACATTGTGCTTTAAGTTAGTAAGAAAATTTTATCCATACAAGCCTTGTTTTTTTGTGAAAGATATCAAAATTTCATGAAAAATGTGAAAAATCTGTGATTTTGAAAGTGCAAAAATTTCTGCGTGCAAGACAGATAATTATTTACCACAAAATAGTTTATAACTAGCATCTACCATATGTCCACTATAGGTTGGCATCATTTTTAAATGTCCTTTTTTTTTATATATTTATCATTAGAGGACTTAGAAATTTAGTAGTAATTTTTCACATTTTCAAGAAAATTTGCAATATACATTTTTTAGGGACCAGTCCAGATCTGACGTGGCTTTGAGGGGCCTATATGTTAGATACCCCAATAAATGACCCCATCTAAGAAACTAGACCCCTTAAAGTATTTACAATAGTGTTTAGGAAGTTTGTTAATCCTTTAGGTATTTCACAGAAATTAAAGCAAAGTGGAGGGGAAATTTCTAAATTTCACTATTTTTGCAGATTTTCAATATTTATCCATTATTCACTGGAATACGGTAAGTGTGACGAGGTAAATGCAATGTAATATCAATTCCCCCAGGTCTGCCATTTTTAGAAATATCCCATATGTGGCCCTAGTGCATTATTTGGCTCACCCATAAGCCCCAGAATAGGAGGAGCACTTACTGGACTCTGGGGTCTGATTTTCAATGCAATTTTATTTAGGCGCCATTTCAGGTTTGAAGAGGCACTAAGGTGCTAAAACTTAATAAACACCCCTAAAAAGATGCCATATTGGAAACTACACCCCTTAAGGTATATATACAGGTGTGTAGTGAGTATATCGACCCCACAGGTGAATCACACATTTTATTTTAGCTTAAAATATTTCATATTTACAAGGAATCCTGGAAAAAAGAACCCCAAAACTTTGTTAAGCAATTTCTTCTTCGGCAATACCTTACATGTGGGTGTAAACTGCTTTTTTGGGCACATGGCAGGGCGTACAAAGGAGGGAACGCTATTTGGGTTTTGGAATGCAGATTTTGGTGGGGCCATGTCGCATTTGCAAAGCCCCGTGAAGTCGCCCCATTTTAGATTCAACACCCCTCATGGATCTCATATCGGGGTGTATTGTGCATTTTGGGCGCACAGGTGTTCCATCATTTTTTTTAGCATTGTGCCATGAAAATGGGGGGGAGAAACGCAGTTCCACCATTGTTTGGGCTCCAATTTTACAGCGTTCGCCGTGCAGTGTAAATGATGTGATAACTTTACTATGGGGGTCGATACAATTGCAATGGTATAAATTTTATATAGTTTTTTATGTTTTATTACTTTTACACAATAGAAATAGGTCTATAAAAATTGCGTTTTTATGTTGTCCTATTCTGACAGTCATAACTTTTTTATTTTGCTGTGTGCAGAGCTGTGTAGGGCCTTGTTTTTTGCGGGGTGAATTGATGCTTTTATTGGTACCATTATGGGGTGCATACAACACTTTGTTCACTTTTTATTAAGGTTTTTGTGAGGCGTTTTGAACAAAATACAGCAATCCTGGTAGTGTTTTTTATTTTTATTTTTTATAGCGGTCACTCTGCATTAGATAGGACATGCTAGCTTTACTCAGCAGGTCGATACGATTACAGCAATACCCAATTTGTATATTTTTTTTATTTTTTACTGCTTTTATACAATAAAAACACTTTTATTCAAACAGGAAAACACATTTTTGCATTGCCATAGTCTGAGAGCCATAACTTTTTTTTATTTTTCTGTGTATGGAGCTGTATAAAGGCGTGTTTTTTGCGGGATGAGTTGATGTTTTTATTGGTATCATTTTTGGGGGAGCAAGACTTTTTGATCAGTTTTAAATCCGTTTTTTGGAAGGCAGAGTGAAGAAAATACTGCAATCCTAGTAGTGTTTTTTATTTTTATTTTTAACAGCGCTCACTGTGCAGTATCCGTAATAAGTTAGCTTTACTCTGTGGGTCGATACGATTATGGCGATACCCAATTTATATAGTTTTTTTTATGTTGAAGCACTGAAAAAAAAAAAAAGGTGTTTTTAGTGTGTAAAAGAATCGCATCGCTATCTTCTGAAAGCCATATTTTTCCGTATACAGAGCTTTGTTAGGACTTTTTTTTTTTGCGGGATTAATGGATGTTTTAATTGGTACAACGTTGGCGTTTATAGGAGTTTTTGATCACTTTTATTCCATTTTATGTTCTGCGGGATAAACAAAAATCTTAATTCTAAGATAGTTTTTTTTGTTTTTTTTTTACGATGTTCACCGTACGGGTAAATTAACATGACAGATTTGTAGGGTAGGTCATTCCGCACGCGGCGATACCAAATACGGGTACTTTTTTTATTTTTGATCTTTTTTGGGGCGATTGGCGTTTGTAAAGGGAAAAAGGGCGGTGTACGTGTTTTTATTTTATTTTTCGTGTTTGTGTTTTACATGTTTTTCACTTTTATTTAACTTTTTTTTTAACTTTTTCACATTTTTTTTTTTACTTTTCCCCATAGGGGATTTGAATGAGAGATCTTTAGATCTCTCATTTAATAGGAATCAATGCATAGCTTGTTGCTATGACTGGTTCCTATGACAACTGTCAGTCACGATGCCGGGCCATGCCCACAGGGCACGGCCGGGCATCGTGATGTCACAGACAACCCGGAAGGCATTCTGTGCCCTCCGTGCTGTCTGTCAGAAGGCAGGAGCTGCGTTGCTGTCGAAGACAGAGACCCAGGAGGAGCGATCTCCTCCTGCGTCTCTCTTAGTTATTGCGACCCGATGGTTGCGATAATTAAGGGGTTAACCGCCCCCCTGCCCACCCGGAGTGATCGCGGGTCGGGGCCGACACTGCGGGATGTCAGCTGTAATATACAGCTGACACCCCGCGCCGATCGCGCGAACTCTGCTTTAGACTTCACGCGATCCTCAGGACGTATCCATACGTCCAGGTGCGTTAACCCCCAAACGACCTGGACGTATCCATCCGTCCAGGTCGTTAAGGGGTTAAAGCAAATCATTGTTAACCCCATTAATATTTTTACTCTATTATATTTGTTCTAACAGTTATTTATTATTAAAGCTGTTTAGAGTAAAAGTGCATTAGATTTAAGTCTGAAGTGGAAAAAGTGTAAAGCAGACCATACACATTAGTTTGAAATCTAGTTCCATAAAGTTAATTAAGTGTATGCTTGATTATTCATGCCAATGTTTAACTATTAATAGACTGAACCATCAGATCCCAGACAGTTTTAACAAAAAAGGAAAAAAAAAACAAAAAAAACAAAAAAAAAAACACTGCAATCGCAGTTGGAAATAATCAGTTATTTTTGGCCAGTAGCAATATGTATACGATATTTCATTATCAATTAGCCAGAATACTTTTTTTTACATATTGTTTGTTTGTTGTCTATGGCTAAAATAATTTTTATTTAAATTAAAGATGGTCAAAATTAGACATTTTAATCATTTATTGTACATAACCAGTAAATATGTCCAGCTGTTCTCAGACCTCTCTTTGAAATTAAGGAGAGAGGAAACACAGCAGAGAATGGGGTCACTGCTTTCAAGGTTGGAATCGGTCTCAGAGGTGACCACAGCAATCAGACATTTTATGCTATATCAACAGAATATACCATAAATGTCTGAGATTAGAATACCCCTTTAATATCGTATCTATTAGAGACTGGTCTGACTATTTTGATTGAAACTTTATGAAGATCAGGCATCCTCAGGAATTTTCAAGTTTTAAATTTAAAGAAAGAGCTCTAGAGGTATTAGTCCAGCATCAATAACTATGAGTGACATTTAAAACATGTTTAATGGGCTAGATATGATCCATGGAGAACTCTATGGTGGTTATAAACATGCAACCCCACAGGTCAAAGTTTCTGCCTGATTGCAGATTTGTACTTGAAAACATTCAATAGCCCAGAAAATCCTCTAGCTTACCCTTAGATCTGTCCTTTGGAAGCTGGGCTGACAATATTTTATTGTGTTTTATTTATTTATTTTTTTTTTCAATGGTCACACAGCAATTAATAATTATCCCTGCTGTTTATGAGACCAATGGTTTAACAAACTTTCAGTCTACATCTAATAACATGTTAGCGGAAATATATGCCCTAGTGAGTATTTTCCATTAAAGCTCTTTTTGAATTAAAGCTTAAGGGTATTATGTCAGCCACAAGCATTTTGATAACACGACTAGCATGAGATTGTCAAGAATGTTAGGTGTTTAGTGGGTACCTGTAAAATAGCTATGAAGTGATTAACTTGTATTGTAAATTGCTTGCTGTTTTATATGATTAAGATTTCATATCCATGATTCATTTATGAAATATTTCTACTGTATATGTAATTAAAAAGGAAAAGTTTCTCTTCTTTTATAAAGTAGTTGTGAGTTAAGGAGTGGTACTACTTCTGGCCATTCTATTTCTTATATTGCATTTTTCACCAGTTTTTCCCTCTAAGGCCTCCATCTCTCACTGTGAGCTAGCAGGCAGAGATGGGCTTTGGGGTCTTAAACACATTTGAATAAATAGGCCGCACAGAGAAAAGAATTGAAGTTGACAGGCAGCATTTCTTTCAGATGTGATACAAAACTAAATGATTTCCCAGGTCGTTATGCACATTGTGAGGCTAATTATGTGTACTTTTTATAAGGGGGAAAGGGTGGTGTGTGGGTTTTTTTAATTTTTTTTTTAATTAGCCTTCTTTACAATTTTTTACATGTCCCATTCTGGGAATGAACTGAGCAATCGCTTGAACTTGACTAATACATTGCAGTAAATACATTGCAGTAAATGAAAGAACAGCAATGTATTACACCAACTGTTAGGCTATGTTCACACGGCTTAATTGCGGGACGCAATTACACCCCGCAATTACGCCGTGTGGACGGGGGCGGGTCGGGAGCGGGGGAGTGAGCGGGGGGCCGGCACTTCGCTGGCCCATTGACTTGAATTGCCAGCTGCGCATATACGCCGCTAGTAATTCACATGTCAATTATCTCCCCGCCCGGCGGATTCGCCGGGCGGGGAGAGGAGACGTAATCCATAGTTCTCTATGAGAACTGTGAATTACCGTAATGAATGGGCCGTTTTCGGCCCGTAATTGGCGCACTTCGGCGCGTAATTACGGACCGAAATATGCCCCATTTTAAGTCGGGTGAACATGGCCTTAGTCAGCATGTCAAACCCCTCCTCTATACAAGACCTGGCAGGCCTTCATCACAGGCAGATCAAAGGCAGCCAGTGGCATCCCACATTCACACAGGGGGTACTAATGGAGAACACAGGGAGCCCACTCCTTCTGTTAAATCCCTTACTTATCATGATCACTATTGACAACAGCATCTAAGGGGTTAAATGGCCAGCACTCTAAGGGTGCGTTCCCATGGCAGAGAACAAGTACCGTTCGGTTTACCCGACCGGTATTTGTCCTGTTTTGCGGCCGTCCCCACGGCCGTGGGGGGCACGGCTTTTCTCCGCAATGAGCCCTCCCCCTTCACATTCACAAGCACAGCTTCCGTCCGAAACCCGGACAGAAGATTGTGCTTGTAGAATGGTTTGCGGGCAGACCGCAGGCAGAAAAACCACCGGACGGAAAACCCGTGCAGTGGGGACTGCTGCACGGGTTTTCCATAGAGCACCATTGTGCTCATTTTCGGACGGTTTTTCAGACGGTCTGCAAAGCCGCAAACCATCTGAAAAACCGGTCGAAAACCCGTGCCGTGGGGACATGCCCTAAGTGCATCGTGGGCTACAGATGACAGCCTTAAAAGTCACATGTGGCTTGTGAGCCATATGCTTGATACTCCTGAACTAGCTTCTATGATGTTTTCCATTGACATTGTATAACGAAGAGGGGGTTCTTCTCTCCAATATCTCTAAAGTACACCCTGTATCTGCAGCAGCAGTAGGATTAAGGCAATTATTTAGCAGTAGTGAGCAGTGCAAGTTTTGAATCAAGCAATGGGGTGAGATAACACTTACTAGAGGTTTTAGCCAGGTCTCTGTATGGTCTCACAATGCATCTTCTTCCTTCTCCACCCTCCATTGACCATAAACGTTTATGGCCATCTGATACATAAGTTAACTAATGTAAAGTATCTCTAGAAAGATTTTACAATTTTTAACAGTGAATGTTTGGCCTGTGTGTGCGCCAGTGTGTGCAGACTCGAACTGGCCCACAGAGGAACAGGGAAAAAACCCCATGTGGGCCCCTGGGCATAGTAGACTTGGAGTTTCTTTTAAACTTCATATACATCCATGGGAGAGGCATAAAAGACACAGAGAAAGAGGCAAAAAGCAAGTGGTCACCACACTTATTAATGGGTTCAACCAACATTTATCTAATAAGTGTTAGTATGCAGTCAGCAATATACTACTCTAGGTACAATATTGCAGGTTCAATCGCATTTAAATTTGGAAAGACAATTTAAAATCTGTGACTGACATAATATAGATACATGAAACAAGTAATATACAGTATCTATAGGTATTATGAATAATATTTAGTGAAAATGTTGGTAAACTTTTATAATGCTTGACTGTTGTTAGGTATTAATTACATGAGTACTGGTATCTTTTGGTGACATGTGGCCTAAAGGCCAATTTAAATGGTAATCAGCCAGTAATGCCTTATGTACAGATTGAGGTTTTACCAATGCTGGACTTTCATTCCTGTAATTGTTATCTTGAACCCTGGTTTTACCCTGACCTTGACCTACGCCTTGTTCCAGACTTTTGCTCCTGCCTCACCTAGATTGTTCTGCTGGTGTCTGTTGATCTACTTGAGACTTTAAGTTAAGCTGGCATTACAGGAAGAAGCTGCACCTTAGATTAATCTCCTCCATCTGCAGTGGCTTCTCCCAGTACCTGGCTTAACTTTACTGAGCAATAGCATTTCAGGGTAAAACCTGTAATTATCTGATGCTTCCTGTTCTTCAGACAGCATGAACCAGCTGACAGTTTCCCTTTAATCTTCCTGTAACCATCTTCACTGACCAACAGATAGTTCCTCCTCTGATCCTAACTTCTACTATAGCAGTTATGGATTTAGCCATGACTCTTATTATCTCGGCTGCAGACATTGGGTTGTGGGGATAAGCAGTGTCCACTGATGATGTTTCAACTCTTACCTGGCTCAGAATCATATACTTTGTGTTTCTGTTCTTGACTTTAGGTTTTAATTTTACCTTGACCTCAGCCTTGTATTTAGATATTGTTTCTTCCTCTCTCTTCGGATTGTTTATTTGGTATCTGTTTTTCTACTTTTAGGCTATGTTCACACGGCTTAAAATGGGACGTATATGAGCCGAGATACGTCCCAGTCATTACGGTAATCCACAGTTTTCATAGAGAACTATGGATTACGTCTCCTCTCCCTGCTCGCGCAATAGGGCGAGCGGGGAAATGAGTGACATGTCAATTATTCACAGCGTATACGTGCCGTGAATAATGAATGTCTTTGGGGCCGGCGGGCTGCCGCCCCGCTCCCGTCCCCGTACACACGGCGTAATTGCGAGGCGATATAGCCTTACTCCAGACTCCTGACCTGTATCTTGACCATGCTCATTAGGCCTGTTGCGTCCTGACAGCACCTGGTTCAGTATCGGCCTAGACTACATCTCCCTCAGCGCTACCACCAGCTGTTTTGGGGACAGCAGCATAGGAATTTGATCTGTGAAGTCCATTCTTTCATACAGGTGTTAAGCTGAAAGAATGGGTAGATTCTTTATTATGGCTTAATTGCTGGGAATCTCATCTAGCTGGATCTGAGCAACATAATAAAAAACCAGAGTGGGAGAACGGGGGTCACTTTTTATTGTAGGTTCTTACAGTAGATACTTACTATCAAGCTTCTGTATTGGTATTCATGGTGAAGATTTGGTTTCAAGGTAGAAATTGTACATGGATGCTAACTAGCTTGTGAGCTTTCTGAAATCCATGCACATTTTTTAATCATTAGGAAACCGCTGTGTAGTGAGTTAGAACAAAATTAATCCTTTCATGCCTGACTAATCAAACTTCATGTCCTAATGTAATAATGAAAGGAGCATTCTAAGAAGTTTGATAAATTCACAACTCAAGACCAACAATAAGGTAAAACAATTATTTTTACTTATCAGCTAGGGAGAATGTAAATGTACTGGTAAAACCAAAACAATTTGTCTTCTCTTTGTACCGCATTCAACTTGTATACAGTCACTTATGCTTTTCTCCAATTTATTTACAGTGTCCTATCTTATAGTAAGCGTTGTTGGGATGGTATGTGTAGTATTAAAAAAATCAACATATGCAGTGTAATTTAAGAGTATAATTATCCAAAGCAGATTTGCTGCAGATATATCTGTGGCTGTTAAAATCACCTCACTGTAGTTTGAAGAAATTAAAGGGGTGTTTCCAACAAAGACTTTGATGGTATATCAACAGAATATGCAACCTCTGGGACTTGCACCTATCTCTGGAACGGGCCCCCTGTAAGTGTTGTTTCATAATAGAGAGCTGGTTGCGCTTGTGCATGACTCTCCATTCTGCTATTTTAGTTCCTAGTATAGCCAAACAGGTTGTTGTTTAGAATCTTGATGCATTTTAGACTCTTTGCAATTCTCTATACCAACTCTTGAG
This sequence comes from Phyllomedusa bahiana, assembly GCA_025379985.1. Taxonomy (NCBI): domain Eukaryota; kingdom Metazoa; phylum Chordata; class Amphibia; order Anura; family Hylidae; genus Phyllomedusa; species Phyllomedusa bahiana. Next base: position 21,336 of record JAODAL010028119.1, read on the forward strand.
AGCTATACTTTAGACCAGTCTTATAGCACCTAAAAATAGGTGTATGCTATTGGTATATCTAGGGTAAAGCTTTCTCCTGTCCTGGAAAGTCATTACTCATTTTTAACTGCTAAAAGAAAAAGAAGGAGGAAAGTTTAAATTCACTGACACTAAGCAGACATCTTGAAAATATAGAACTTAGGATCACACATATAAAAACTGTCTAGGTCTAAGACTTTCTTTGTTGACCAGTGCAACCAGTCAGAGCTCCCCTTTCAATTCATATGGTGCTCTTAAAAAATGAAAGGGGAGCTCTGATTGGTTGCTTTGTGCAATAAGGAAAGTCTTAGGGTATGTTCACACGGTGTTTTTCAAAACGTTTTTCAATCTGAAAAACACTGCGTAAAACGTATCCAAACTCGTACCCAAAGTGTGATACATGTTTGGATGCATTTTCTGTGCAGAAGAAACGTACCCTATAGTTTTAAATAGGGTGTCTGATGCGTAAAACGGATCAAGAATTAAGATGTGAATTCTTTGATCGGATCCGTTAGATGTATGCAAAAGATGCATGTAAAACACGTATGACCGATGTGTGTTTAACATTGAAATCAATGTTAATCACACTGAGCATTGTTAGATATAGTACGTGTTTGGGTCCATTTTTGGGTCCAAAAAACGTACCCAAAAACGTTGTGTGAACATCCCCTAACACCTAGACAGTTTTCATACTGTACTGTACTTTATTGTAGCAAATTATAGATTGTGCTGTGTGCACTAGGCATTTGTTGTTCATCTTGCTATATATTTAGAGGATATATACATCTTACCTATATGTAGCATAGTATGTGTAAAAGTAGACTATAGCATTGGTGTTTAGACATGTATGTATTTATTACTTTTACCCAGAGGACTTCTTAAACATCTTCACATTTTTTGAGTCATATTTAGTGTTTTTACTTAAACTATTTTATGTAATATAGCATGTTTAAATAAAGTTTTTTTGCTATTTTAAATTTTAGTGGTTGCTGTGATCTTGTTAAAGTATTATTGTTAGGTTGATACAGCTGAATTTAGTTTGCATTTGTTGTATTAGTACCTTTATATTATGTTCATAAATTCACACATATGGCTACTATATACCTTCATTTGCATTAAATAAAACAGTTTACAATGTACACATTTAACACAATTGTGTCATCAAGTAAAAAAAAAAAGTCAAACATAAGGTTTTTAGCAGAGGAGCCTATGGGAGATAGATGGTCAAAAGATGGCATCTGTCATAGACAGTTATCCAGTAAAAAGGCAAAGTATTTCAAATGTATTTGTTGTTTTAACATAAGAGCCTATGGGCGATGGATCCATCAGACATACACATTTTTTTAATCATGTTTAACATTTTGCTCCATATCGGGATGTGTCAGGTATAAAGATATGTTCGTAATTGACACAGACATATAAACTAAAATGACAGGACTTGTTTTAAGTGTCTGGTTCAGTGGACATGTGAATTATAACCCCACAGCTTTCTGCTGCCTGCTCTGCAGGGGTCTCCCAGGGAACAACTTATCTAGGTTAAAGAAGAGAGTTCATGGTTGACAAAATATATATTTATATTTGTATTGTATAGTTCACTGGAACTATGACAGGGTGCCCCAACCCCAATTTACCATAAACAGCAGCAGATACAAGGTGCTATACCTTTTATTGGATTTGCAGAAATAAGTAAATTTTACTCACCTTTCATTTATTTTCATTATTTTCATGAATCCAATGGCATCGTGCAGGGTACGATCATCTACCGTACAAACAACAATCAGACCCCTATAATATTCTGCTGCACTGCAGTGAGGACCATGAATTTCTTAGCAAAATATAGATAAGACAATAATGCTGCCTGAAGGATAACATGTTTCTGGTATTGTCCATATTGTCCTCAGACAGCTTCCTGGTAGGAAACAAAAAGGGGGTGCAAGCTTTATAAACAGTTTCACTAAGTATTCTAATGTTGAAGGCAAGACCAGAGCCAGAACACTTATGCAGACAATATCTTATGAGATCTGTTAGTGAATGTCCCCACAGCAAAGGTCTTTGGCCGGTTTCTCAGCCGGTTTGCGGTTTTTCAGACCGCCTGAAAAACCGTCCGAAAATGAGCACAATGGTGCTCTATGGAAAACCCGTGCAGCAGTCCCCACTGCACGGGTTTTCCGTCCGGCGGTTTTTACGCCCGCAGTCCGGCCGCAAAACATTGTGCTTGCACAATTTTTCGGCCGGTTTGCGGACGGAATCTGTGCAATCCAATGTGAAGGGGGAGGGCTTCACATTGTCCAAAACTGGACAAACACCGGCCGGCAAACCGGCCGGTATTTGTCCTGTGCCGTGAGAACGCGCCCTTAAGCAGTATTCTTGTCTTTAGATATCACCTTCATCTAGGAAGACATGCCAGCCCAAGAAACTTAGGTGGGGCTTGTAAAGTGTGCTTCAGAGATAGAAAACATTGCAGGATGTAATACTTTAAAACAGCCTCCTTTATCCACTCACCCAAAACAGTATTTGCTCGCCTTAAAGGGGTTTTCTCACTAAGCAGTTTCACAGAGTCACAGCAGCTTTAAACTCACCCTTCCTGGTCAGGCTGTGGGTGATTGACATATCAGCTCTGCTATTCCTAGCTATTTCTGATTCTGTGACATGACTGCAGAATATTTAGAAAGGCTGTAGTTAGGCTACAGAGTTCTAAAAAGTGAAAGCTTGTTGTTTACTCAGTTAAACAAAAGTCCATTGTTAGAGATAAGACTCTGCAGGGAGTGACTCACCATGGTGGAACAGTAGTTTGTGATGCAAACAGATAAGATATAGAGGAGATAGAGGTGGTTAGTAACCAAGAGAAACTTGTTTACTCTAAGAGGAGATAAAATCTTCTTTGTCTCCTTATCAAAGCAAAATCTTAACAGTAATGTATTTGGTAATAGTCTTCATTTACCTTTTCCCTACACGTTAAAAGCTAATCATTGTGGTGAGGAAACCCCTTTAAGCCCTTCTTAGGACCCTGTAACTTAATGAACATAAAGGGCGACATGTATGATCGAGCTTTCCGCCTGTTTCCAGGCGTATACTGCGCCTCACTGTGCCGACTCTCAAATGTCGGACGCTCAAATGCGATGTTAGGCGCAAGCTTCACCACTTTGGAATGCGCCTAACATGAAGAGGCGTGCTGTGGGTGCGCTGTGGGCGTTCTGGGGCTGGACGCACCAGATTTGAATACTCTGACGCATGTAGGAATGCCGGTCGGCAAAGTGAGGCACATTACAGCTCCGACAGGTAGACCTAGTTCAATGTGAGCTACCTGAGTCGGAGGAGGCGAAGTGAAGCTAGAACTTATTGTAATGGGGCAAAATGTGCACAGTTACAACAGTACAATAATAAAAAAGAGTTGTCTATAAAATTAATTAATGAATAAAGATAAATATCCAAGTTGTATAAAATCGATTTCAATGTATTGAAAAAGTGATTTCGGATATTTAATTAAATTAAAATAATATAATTATATATATATATATGATCTCAAAAGAAAGAAATATCAGCTATAAAAGGTCTTAAAAATACGGAGAAAATTAAACAAATTTTACATTAAATAAGCCAATGATGATGTTGTACTCATGTTAATTTTTGTCTTTTTTAATAGCAAAAATTTAAGATGTATTTTTGCTTCTTTCACCTTTTATTCTATTTAGTATATACAGCAGGAGCCAGCACAGCACAGGTCTTGCTGGGACCTGTGGTCCTCAAAGCCGGATTTCTATGTTCCCAGGGCTTAGTTCGTGTTGCATTCCTTATGGGCCTAAGTTCCGCAATGCACCTCACACACAGGCGAGGTGCAGGGAACTTTCCTCTGCATTTATGAGCGCACTTCGGGCGCGACATAAATCAGGCGCAGTTTTCACGAAAAAAAAATGTGAAAACGGGCGCCTCGACGTGCCGATCTTCATACATGTCGCCGAAGGTTCCTAAAAGAACTTGTTATCGTCCAAATAAGTCAAAACTGCTTTTCCAACATCAAAGCATTGACATTTTCCTTCTGGCTGAGTCTGAGAATCCTTGAAAAGAAAAGAAAGAAAAATTCTGCAGCAACCATAGATAAAAAGGTGGGAACTGGTCTATGAACTGCACAGTCTTATTTTATTCTTCAGAATGGATCCCTGCTTGAGAGTGCCTGAAACTCTGAAACCTTGCTGGGGTGTGATGGATAGATCCCAGGGCAGACAAGGTGACCTGATAGCTAGTCTGAGATTTTTTAAGGCACTGGAAAAGACATCTATCTTAAGGCTGGTTGGAAAAAGCATAATAATAGCAAGCACCAATAGCAGTGACTTGCACCGTAAAGGTATTCGGCTTATAAGCCCTATCAAACCTGACATGTAGAAACCTCAGCACCTGACGTTTATCTGTCCTGTACTTGATGCCAATATGTGCATGAGTCTTAGTCTACGTGCACATGGCAGAGGACAAAATACCCATTGGATTGTAATCAGAATCCGAACAGTATTTTACACTCGGCTTTCCTTTTTCTGAACTGGTTTTTGTCGCTTTCTTTGCTGCGTTTTTCGGATTTTCGCCATCCCATTCAATTGAACAGTACTATAATCTACTATTTTCAAGTGAAATATGACATATTATAGAATATGTTTTAAGTTTTTGACCCGGTTTGTGGTTTTGAAATCCGACCTCAGGAAATCCGAGCAGTGTAGACTACAACTTGGACTTTCTATTGAGGTCTAGGGATAATACCAAATTTGCTTAAATATCCAACAGTGAATTACTGCTGTGTAGACATAGCCTTAATCAGTTGGGAGAAGGGTTTGATTCTAATAAATTTTAAGATTTTCTACATACATCTTACAGCCTCTCTAAGTGTTTGACGAAAACACGGATGAACTGGTTTGTGTTTTTAGACTGGGAATTTTTTTCCTTATTCTGGTGGTAGATTTCTTAACTTCTGGCACCCAATCTTTTGTGAAGAAGGTTATCCGTTGTTTTGTGTTGTGCACCATAGACTTGTTATCAATACACATTGAGGAATTGTGACTACCACAACATTTTAAGGTATGTCTCTATAAACACTTGATTATTCCATTTCCCTTGGTTATTTTACACAAGGAAGCGCTCTGTGTATTTTATGTTTTATTTTTTAGAAGCTTTCTACTATTGATGCCAAGTATGGAATTTGTTCCAGATACAGTGATAAAACCTGGTAATGTACAGTGGCTGTCAGTGGAATAAAGATTGCCTGCCTGAGAATTTAGCAAGCCCTCGATATGAATCGCAGAAAGTTAGACAGTTGTTCTTCGACTTATGACATGATGGCACAACACTTTTACCAGCAGAGAATGACTTTTACCCTATCTTGTTGATGCAGTAAATATTGGTGGATTTGTCTTACTGTGCACAGAAGTGTTAACAGTTCAAAGGAGGGTGAACAGCTCAAACTTTTTTTCCTATTGGAAATGTTGCATAGTTTATGTGACACCAACTGCCTTGAATCCAGTGGTTGCTTACCTGAACTTCCCAGCCCTTTTTGGAAACATTTGTTGGATGGTGTCAAAAAGATTTATTTTTTAGGCTTAGAATAATCCCACGAGGGGATAAGATATCTGTGGTCTGATAGAGTTAAGTCAATATCTCAAGCTCTGAAATGGCTTTCATCAGCCTGTTTATAATTTATAAAGTAGCAAATATACCTCAGACATGGAAGGTTGCTGCCAGGACCAGAGTCTGCACCATGAAATCTCATGGTGCAAAGCCATGAATGAGGTGTTAACAGCTAGGTTAAGGAATGCCATGTGGGCTGGAAATAGTGAGATATTGAGATAGGTGCCTACCAGATCATTCAATATTGGTGATAAAATTGTATCCTTTCAAAGGGTCTTTTCACTATCCGGTTTCAGGCAGCTTCAGACTCACACTACCTGGTCAGGCTATGGGTGGTTCTATATCAATGATTATCATATTTAGCTCTCTATAACTAGATGGCTGTTACAGTGACATAAATGCAGGAGATTTAATCTGTAGTTAAACAAAGCTACAGAACTTCGAGGAGTTAACACAAGTGTTTATGAAAGCACTTTCATAAGCACATCTTTGAGATAAAGATTCTGCTCCATACAACCATGGTAACTTCAATCCCTGCTCTTTGTCTAATCAGAAAGGGAGATATGGACGGTAAACTAGAGACACGTGTGCACTCAGAGCACATACAATCTCTCATATCTCCTTACCAGGGCAATAACAATAGAGCAATGCATTTGGTTAAAGTCTTGATTTATCATTCCCTACATGTTGAAAGCCAATCTTTGTAGCAAGAAAACCCCTTTAAGGTCAACCAATTTCCACTCTCCCATTTTGTTCCTGGGACCTTGCTCCATAGAAAATGTCCTGACAAATTCTTGTAGAAAAGAAAATACATGATAGTTAACATTTTTATTTAGAAAAAAAAATGGGATGTATTTACAATTCTACAATATAACCTCCTAGGTACTGGTCCTCATCAAAAGCAGTTCCCTGCTATTTCAAGGAAAATGTGCAAAGGCTTACAACTTGACCTCAGAAGTCCTAATTGGTACTGCTTTGCCTCTTCCTAAAGGTAGTGCTAGATTGGCCTCAATCCTGAGGTTCAGATTGGTGCTTATTTTGTAAGTTAATTTTTGTTTAGCTTATTGATGGTAATTTTGTCATCTCTGTCAATTGTAGGAGATTATGTCCAGCATATTGCCTGAGGGACAAGAAGGATGATTACATTGTCTCTTTGTAGCTTTCATAATTTATGGATTATTTAACAGAAATTAATTTGCACAATTGTATGTAAAACAGAGTAAGATCTTAACATTAAAATTTGATATCTATGGTAGCAGTATTACCCTCCTTTATATGTACAGTACATATGTACGGATTAATGTTACATTTTACATTAACCCTTTCATTTTTAACTTTCTTATTATCTGGAATGCATTTATGTTGCTTACGCTTTGTGTTCATGTGAGCTTTATTCTTATAGCTCCTTCAAAAATACAATATTTTCCCGTCTTGAATTGTGGTTTTTCACTCCAGCAAAAATCTATTACTAAGCTGCTGGATTTTCCAAATGGGTACACTCTGCAAATAGTTTTAAAAGCCATTCACTGTTTTTAATATTGTATTACAGTGGAGTGTAAGAAAATGAGATACTTGCAAAGTAATTAAAAATCATTGTATTGAAGGTATTAGTGAAGGCATTAAAATATATTGAGATTTTCTGAAAATGAGAGTGTAGTGTCTAAAGTAATAAAAAAAATAAAAGATTCTAGCAGAGCCAACACATAAAAAGGGCAGGCCTGTGCACAGCAAGGCTGGCTTCATGCACAGAGGTAGCATGCCACACAGCCTGTTTGCAAAAGGGAAAACCAAATGTGTGGTAGGGGTTTTGCAATGTGGTTATTAGGCAAACCATTTTTACAGGTGAAACATTTTTAACAGGGTTTTCTCACTACAAAGATTAGCTTTCAACATGAAGGGACAGTTAAATGAAGACTTTTTTTTAATGCAATGATCAATAGATTTTACTTTAATCATGATATAAGAGACATTTTATGTGCTCTGACTGCATATAGGTTTCAATGGTTAACTGGTTCCCTGACCATAACTATTATCTGATTAGAGCAGAGAGCTTAAAGCATGGAGGGATATTACCTCATGGATAAACTGAGCTCCAGAGCGAACTAATTATAACAACATGACAGAAAAGCCATTGTGTTCAGTCCTCACAGCACATGTACCTTGTGTGTACTGAAGAGATAACATGTCCTGCACTTGTCAGTGTAACCGCTCAGCTACTTACAGGTATGCTAGATATGTTAATTACTGCTATAGAACCACTCACAGCATGAGGAGACAGAGTGAGAGTTTAAACTGCTTGTGACTCATTGAAACAGCATGGTGAGAAAATACCTTTAATACATTTCACCAGTAACAGCACGACTAATAACACCATCACAAAACTGTTGCAATTCACTGTAAAATGCATGTGGTTTTGCTTTATTAAGAGACTGATGTTCAAGGAAAACATTGTTTCCATCTAGTCTGTCATATTAATACCTAAATACAGTGAAGGAAATAATTATTTGATCCCTAGCCGATTGTGTAAGTTTGCCCACTGACAAAGACATGAACAGTCTATAATTTTAAGTGTAGGTTAATTTTAACATTGAGAGATAGAATATCCAAAATAAGATTCAGAAAATCAGACTGTATAAATCATATAATTGTATTTGCGTTTTGCAGTGAGAAATAAGTCGTTGATCCCTCTGGCAAACAAGACTTAATACTTGGTGGCAAAAACCATTGTCGGCAAGCACAGCAGTCAGATGTTTTTTTGTAGTTGATGAGGTTTGCGCACATGTCAGGAGGAATTTTGGTCCACTCCTCTTTGTAGATCATCTCTAAATCATTAAGATTTTGAGGTTGTAGCTTGGCAACTCAGTGCTTCAACTCCCTCCATAAGTTTTCTATGGGATTAAGGTTTGGAGACTGGCTAGGCCACTCCATGATCTTAATGTGCTTCTTTTTGAGCTGCTCCTTTGTTGCCTTGGCTGTATGTTTTGGTCATTGTCTTGCTGGAAGACCCAGCCATGACCCGTTTTTAATGTCTTGACCGAGGGAAGGAGGTTGTCACTCAGGATTTTAAAGTACATGGCTCCAACCATTCTCCCATTGATGCAGTGAAGTAGTCCTATGCCCTTAGCAGAGAAAAACCATCAAAACATAATGTTTCCGCCTCCATGCATGACAGTGCAGATGGTGTTCTTTGGGTCATAGGCAGCATTTCTCTTCCATGGCAAGTTAATGCCAAAGAGCTCAATTTTTGTCTCATCTGACCACAGCACCTTATCCCAATCACTTACAGAATCCTCCAGTTATTCATTGGCAAACTTCAGAAGGGCCTGCACATGTGCCTTCTTGAGGAGCTCTGTGTAGATCTATGATCTTGTCCCTGACATCCTCTTTGGTCTTGCCCATGTTGTAGAGGTTAGAGTCTGACTGATTAATTGAGTCTGTGGACAGGAGTCTTTTATAAAGGTGAGTATTTAAGACAGCTTTCTTTAATGCAGGTAACGAGTTGATTATTAGCATCTAACTGGTCTGTGGGAGCCAGAACTAAATGGTTGGTAGGGGATAACATATTATATAAAATATTAGATAAAATTTCTCTCAGCAAAATGTAAATAAACTTATATAATTTATACAATTATAGACTGTTATAGACTATTCATGTCTTTGTCAGTGAGCAAACTTACACAATCAGCAAGGGATCAAATAATTATTTCCTTCACTGTATACCAAGTAAATGTTTATAGTATATATTGATATTTTTCAGTAACATTCACTGATTGAGGTGTCAGGTTGCTCAGAGGCCATTTGATCATTGTGATTAGTTATGAAAGCAGCTGGGTGACATACTCACATTGGAAAATAATTAGGTGGTCTTAAGGTGGAGTTCATTAAGAGGGCATAGACAATTCATGAGAACACTGAGGCCATGTAAAACCATGGCTATCTTTCTCTCTTTTTGCAACCCCTAGATGAACAGCACATACATGAGGAACAGACAAAGTTATATGCTTTTTGTATATGTATATAAGGATTATCACGTTACAGTAGACTTACAGTAGATATTCTATGTGTATGGATAAGCAGATAATATGTGTAATTTATGCATATGTCTCTCTATGTACATATATAAATGGCCCAGTTCTGCATGTAGATTGGTAATAGATTGTATAGTGTCTTGCCAGATACATAATATAAACATACACATTATTGGTCATATTTGCTGGTGTACAGGGAGGGCAGGAACAGGAGTACTCTATGTGTGGTTATCTCCTCTATGTAATCTGTGCTGTATCGTTCATGTATTGTATCTTCATGTAATGAATACTGCTTTGTCATTCTTATGTGACAAGTAAAATAAGTTTATATAAAAGGATCTGCTAGGGTAGTTACTGTCCCATGGTAGGTGAAGGACTGGAGTGTGTATATATCAGATTAACAGTTGGTTAACAGGCTATATAGGAAACAAAGGTAGTAGTAGTAGTAGTAGGCTAAAAACAGACTAAAGGAACAACACCAAGTCTCTCTTCTCAATGTCTAGGTAGCCAGAAGACAAGCCTAGATTTTTGCCTACAAACAGGCTTGTTTTTCTGGAATACTCAGGGGAAGGCAAGAGTGGGATTACACCAAGTCTCCATTATTATCTGACACAAAGCCATGAATAATAGTATATTGATACATCTGTATTACACTGTATTACATAACAAAACCTGTATAAGGGCTTGTTCACACGACGATGTCTCTCTCTCTCTCTCTCTCTTCCTCATAGTCTCCTGCCTGCTCCATTCATAGTCTCCTGCCTGCTCCATTCAGAGTCTCCTGCCTGCTCCATTGCAGCCGGTCTCTGCCACCACTCAGCCGCCTCAGCGGTAGTCCTGCATCCACCACAGCCGCCCGTCCCGCGATCCGGTCCCGCGATCCATCCTGCAGCCGCGCCGTCCCGCGATCTGGTCCCGCGATCCATCCTGCAGCTGCGCCGTCCCACGATCCGATCCCGCTCACCGCGCCGATTCACCTGCAGCCGCGCCGGTCCTGCGATCCGGCTCCGCTCACTGCGCTGATCCACCTGCAGCCGCTTTTCACATCTGCTTTCAGGATACAAAGCGCAGCTGATACGTACCCGGAGTGTGGAGCACCTGTCCAAAAGCGGATTCCATTATCTCCTAAGGGCTTTCACTTGCGTAAACCGCAAGAAGAATTGACATGTCAATTCTTAAAGTGGATGCGAAAAGCGCAGTGCAGAAGAGCCCTCAAAAGCGCATCGCTGTTCCCACGGGAGATCGGCGATGCGCTTTTGCCATTGAACTCAATGTTAATCACACTGACAATTGTTAGATCCATTTTGCGGATCCGTAAAACGGATCCGTAAAACGGATCACAAAAACGTCGTGTGAACAAGAACTAATGCATAGACACCTTACATACAAATCAATATATTTTAAGTGTTTATTTTTTTAAATGTGGATGACTATGGCTTATAGCTAATAAAAAATTAAAATTCATAATATCAGAAAATTAGAATAATTCATAAAATCAATCCAAAAAATAAATTGTATACATAAATGTTGGCCTACTGAAAGGTAAGTACAATATATGCACTCAATACTTTGTCTCGGCTCCTCTTGCATGAATTACTGCATTAACGCGGTGTGGTATGGAGGCGATTAGCCTGTGCACTGTGTGTTATGAAAGGTGAGGTTGCCTTGATAGCACCCTTCAGCTCAGCTGCATTGTCAATATTCCATAGATTCTCTATGGGGTTTAGGTCAAGTGAGTTTGCCGGCCAATCAAGCACAGCAATTAAGTAGTTATTAAAGCAGGTAATGGTACTTTTGGTAGTGGAGGCAGGTGCTAGGTCCTCCTGGGAAGTGAAATCAGCATCTCCATAAAGCCTGTCAGCAGAAGGAAGCAGGAAGTGCTCTAAAATGTCCTGGTAGATGGCTGTGCTGACCTTGCATTTGATATAACACAGTGGACCAACTCCAGCAGATTACATTGTTCCCCAAGTCATCAGTGTGAAAATCTCACACTGGACCTCAATTAACTTGGGATGTGGCTTCTCCACTTTCCCTCCAGACTTTAATTTCCAAACAAAATGCAAACTTTTACTTTAATCTGAAAACAGAACTTCAGGCACTGACAACAGTTTTCTCCTTAGCCCAGGTAAAATGCTTCTGATGGTGTCTCTGGGTCATGAAGTGCTTGGCACAAGGAATGTTCAAGTTGTAGCCCATGTCTGGAATATGTATGTGTGTGGTGGCTGCAGTCCACTCCTTGTGGCTTACTCTCCTTGTGGAAGGCGTCAATAGCTGTATTCTGGACAACTGTAGAGTCAGAGGTCTTCCCCTTGATTGTGTAGCTCACTGAATCAGACTAATGGTTTATTTAACCCCTTAAGCCGAACACCTGAAAAGTAGTTAATGACCAGAACATTTTTTTCGTTTTTGCCTCCTTGCGTTTCAACAGTTGTAACTTTTTTATTTTTCCAATGACGCAGTTGTATGAGACCTCATTTTATTTGAGACAAGTTGTACTTTATGGGGGAACCGTTTAAACTCGCTTATAAATAATTGCAGAATTTTTTTTCAATTTTTTTTTTTAATTTTTTTTTTAATTTTTTTACACCATTCACATTTCACACATAATAACTTGTTAGATTAATTCTGCAGTTTATTACGGTCGTGTGAAAACCTAATATGTGTAGGTATATAATTTTTGTGTGTGTAATATATGCACAATTATTTTTTATTAAATATTTATTTTTATTTTATTATTTCTCTTTTTATTCATTTTTTTTTTACACTTTTTCTGTTTTTTTTACTTTTTTTTTAATTCCATGAAGGGAGAACTGTTTTACAATTTTTTTTTTTAACACTTAGTAATGTATTAGCATATTCATATATGCTAATACATTCTAATCTGTGACTTTGATACAGGCAGTGATCAGGACAGCACACAGTGTTTCCTAGTCACTGGCTTCATACACAGACAGTTCTGGGGCTACTCTAGGTCCCCAGGGCTGACTGTGCAGCCATTTCCCGAGCTCTGTCGGGTGACCAGGTGTTCCGATCAACCGACAGAGCAGGGGAAACCCTTTGATTGTGCTGCTGTAACGCACCGCCGCAATCAAAGGGTTAAAGCACCGGGTTGCGGAGGTTTCCCCGCAGCCCGGTGCTCGCAGGAAATGCTCTGGGATCAGGGCTGTGTAGCATAGCCCCGATCTCAGCGCAGCTTCGGCGCACGGGCGCCGCAAACTCTGGTGTCTGCAGCGACGTCTTTAGACGTCGCTGCAGACGAGCTACCCGCACCAGCCAACGTCTAAAGTCGGCAAGCGCTCGTTAAGGAGTTAAATGTTTTGGAAACCTTTGCATGTAACACAACAACATTGACCTTTCTCACGTTAATCTTATTTTCTGATGTACTGAATTTTGAGTTTTCATTAGCTGTAAACCGTAATCATCCACAATAAAATAATTAAACGCTTGAAATATATCGTTCTGTGTTTAATGAATCTATACAATATATGGCTTTCTCTATTTCACATAAAATATAAACAAAAATTTACTTTTCAATGATATTGTAACATTTTGAAATGCATTAGTGACTCAGTGTATTAACAAGTAGTCACTCCTAACTACCAAAGTATAATCAGATGATATATACTGGACCACAAGATAGGGTGAAAGAAAGTGAGGCCCATTAATAGTGTGAATGTGGCAGACTAGAGTGCATGACATCCCAATGCATATTCTATCCTCGCTTTGTCTACCACCAGACGAAGTAAGAGAGAAAATTTTTCTGAAAGTAGGAGGACAGTTTGACGAAAAATAATTGAACATTTTGGAATAACCTAGATTTCTGCATTGATGAATAATAAAATGTGGTCTAATTGTTAGTTGAATGACAATTACAGATAAACACAGTTAACAAAACTTACTGAACATCTAAACAACATACAAATCTAGCAACTAAAAACTTGTACTATTTATGTCTTTTAATAAGCACACTGAGTAAACATTAGCAAAATAGGGAGAAAAAATAAGTGAATCTCTTTGTTAATGACTGCTGAAAAACCGAATTTTCAAAAGGTGCCTCAACTAATGAGATTGTTTTGTTTGTATTTTTTCCTCCTGTGGTCTGTCCATTAAATAAAGCAACACAAACCTTGATTTCTCACAAATTGGTTTCTCAAAAGAAAGGCAGGTTACGGTAAACCATGCATCAATGCAAGCATCTTTCACAAGACGTGTTATAGAAATTCACAAAGCTAGAAAATGATTGGGTGTACATCAATCAATCAATCAATCATGTGTCCACTATCAGAAAAACACTGAACAAGAATGGTGTTAATGGAAGGATATGACAGGAGAAGCAGCTGCTGTCAAAAAAACATTGCAGCCCGTTTCAAGTTTGCCTGAGAGCACATAATTTTTTTTTACGTTTCTAGAAAAATTTTAACTTTTTAGCAACAAAAGCACAATGCCATGTTTGATGGAGATAGAAAAACACTGTACACAAACATCAAAATGTTGGGTTAGGGCCGCTTTGCTGCCTCAAAACTTCGATGTGTGGTGTTCATTGAGGGGGCACTAAGGGCCACATGTTTGAAAACCGTCTTGTTCTAAGATTTTCTTTGTTGCCCATAGCAACTAATCAGAGCTCCCCTTTTAGTTCATGTAGTGCTCTGAAAAAAGGAAAGAGGAGCTCTGTTTTGGTTCTATGGTCAACAAAGAAAGTCTTAAACCTAGACAGTTTTCATTCATATCCCCCTAAACTAAAAGGTGTGAAAACATTTTACAGGAGGATATGAAGGCAGCAGTTCATGACCTTAAGATGAGGAGAAATTAGGTAATACTACAAGACAATGACATAAAACATGATAATCAACTGAAGGTTTTTGAAAGATTTGTGCTTCAGAATTAAGTTCTGACCTTAACCCTGTTGAGATGCCATGACATGACCTGAAGAGAGTTGGGCACACAAGGTACCCAGAGATATGGGTGGACAAAAGCAAATTGGCAGAGGGGAATGGTCCAAACATTCTCCTCAGTATTATACAAATCTTTTCTGCAGTTACAAGAAACAGTTTGTGTCAGTGATTGCTGAAAAAGGTGAATGGTTTTTAAAATCAAGAGTTCATTTACATCTTCTCACTACGTTATGAATAATTACCCAATGTTAATATTTATGTTTTAGTTATGTTCTGCTTGCCTTCAGTTCAGACCACACTCTATTAGTAATTAGTGCAGAAAAACAATTAATTCCAGAAATTTCCGCTGTGGCCTTGCATATGCTTGTTAGCTTAACATTTATAAAGGGAAATAGAGTGAATTTACAGAAAATTTTACACTTCCGTAACCAGTCAGTTAAGGCACACCAAAACCAGTGGCTTCAGAGACATGTGTCTTTCAAAAACTCTTAGGGCTTTTTTCACTTGTGGCACTGCAATGAAACTGCCTTTATAACCAGCAAGCTCCTTTCAGTTATCTAAATTGTTTAGAAAAGTGTTACAAGTGAGAAAACAATTTTTATGTTCATAATCCACAAGACTTTAACCATAATAATTGATTACTTACTTGTAACCTCTTTCTAAACCATTTAGACAACTGAAAGAAGCTTGCTGGTAATAAAGGCAGTTTAATCGCAGTAAAGTACTACAAGTGAAAAAACACACCAAAAATGCCAAAAGACCATGCAAGCACTCTAATTGGTTATTATACCTGAAAGAAACATAGGGGTAAAGGAGATAAATACAAGGTTAACAACATGAGATGGGATACACTGTGTGAAGTGACTCCAGTAAGTAGGAGATTCTCCAGTTTTCTATGTAAAGGACAGAAAAGTTAAAAGAAATTTTTACCAGAGTGTGTCCTTGTGTTAGGTTCTTCAACGTAGGGACCAATTATTGCAGCAAGTTTACTCTCCAGTAGATCCATCATGTTTTGTTAGGACACTTGTGCAAATTAGTAGAAACTATATCTGACTTGACCTAAAGCACGAATATGTGTTCGGTATGAACCCCAGGCAGATGCGAAGAACAAGCGGTCCTTAGAGCTACATTGTATTCATTTGCAGTGCTAAATGTTTTACAGTTTAACGTCATAGCATTAAATTATTTACTGTGAAGTAACCAGCATAATTTGCTTTACATAATAGCCTTAAATTGGAGACTTTATATTTTCTTTTACCCACAATGTGAAAGATAATAGCTACATAAACATTACCAGTTTACTTCTAATCAGTGATTAAATATGATCTGCTAAAATGCACCTTCTAAGAAAGTTCCGCTAACTCTAAAATAAAAATTAGGTCTTAATATTAGTTATGTAAATATTCATGTAGTTTTACCCTCTCCCGTTTACATTGTGTTCCTTTTTTCCACCTTTCAAGAGCCATAACTTTTAGTATTTTCTCATATACTTAGCTATATGAGGGCTTTGATATTGCTACCATTTATTTCACCATGTAACTGGTGAAAAATGTCAAAGGCAAGTTATGCAGTAGCCAGAAATTGTGCTACTCCTCATGTGCACACACAACAGCTCAAAGGGGTTGTCCGCCTGGTAACTAAATCAAACCAGCAGCTCCTTTTCATGTTTTGTAACCGAGGATGTTTAGAAATGCCGGGTATGCGAATCCTGTAGGCCGCTGCCATTGTAGATAGTGATCCTTGCGGTGGCAGCCAATGAGCGGGACCGGGACACCGGAAAGCGGTGACAGGGCACAGCAGCATATAGCAGTAGACGGGTAGCAGAGTCACAGACAGGGAGCAGTGGTGGTACGGCAGCAGATATCAGCAGGCAATAAATGATCAGTACAACGTCAGGAAACAGCAGGGAAATGGGTGCGCTGGACAGCGCAGGTTTAGTGCAAAAGTTCACTGGAAACTCGAGGGTTAATACAACAGGAGAACAGCAAACAGAGGTCTAGCTCAGAGTAAGGACACCAACGAACTGACCAGGAGCAAGGGCAGGAAGTTCCTAATGAAGCCAGGGGTCACAGCACAGGAAATTGGGACACTGTCCTGTTAAATGTCAGATGGCTGGCGCGTGCACCCTAGGGAGCGCGCACACACGCCAGAGAGGACAAAGATGCGCGAGATCGCGGCCAGGTGTGTAGTGCTGGAAGAGGGGACCAGAGGAAGAAGAGTATAAGTGATTTTATTTTATTGGGGCCTTAGGAGCTGCTGATTGATTTTGTTAAAAGGTGGACAAAGCCTTTAACCAAATGATTTACCTATGCATAGACATAAAAAACCACACGTAAATTCTTGCCCAAGAATCCCAACAATCCCAACAGATCTTTAAAAAAAAAACAGACCCCATTACTCTGTATTATCAATTGGATAAGCCCTTTTCTATCTTATTGCTACTTAACTTTTTGTCATATATTGACTCATTCTACATGTAAACTGTGAAAAAATGGTCATCGGTAGATGTACTCTTTAAGTGGACTTGTGATATGTTGGGTGATTTCACATTTAGCTTCACTAGTTAATGAGCTTGAATAGGGGATTACATTACATTACAATTGATTTGGATAGATCTTTATACTGTTGACAGATGTAATAATTATTACTTAGAAATTTGGTGTCCTTGGATTTTTAATTAACATCCATCCTCACAGAAACATGCAGTTCAAATCAGAATGTTGATTAACCAGACATAACAAATTATGTGGGACTATAATTCCAATTAATGTTGCCACAATACCATTTAAAGGGGCTTCTTTTAGTAAAAATATGAGAATTTTTCGCATATTACAAATATAATCTTGTGAAGCATCTCACAGCAACATATTAAGACATATGAAGTTCTAAGATTACATACAGTATGGTGTCTTGTATATACCTACACAGACAAAGCACACAGTATAAAAGTAAAATAAATATTTTTTTTAATTAAATCTCAAATACAAATAAAACACACATCATAAAATCTATATTGCACATACCATGTTTCTCTGAAAATGAGGCCTATCCCGAAAATAAGCCCTAGCATAATTTTTCAGAAGTTCTGGAGTGTGCTTAAAATATAAGCCATACTCCAAAAATGAGTCCTAGTTATAATTCATTGAAAAAAGTTTCAAGGCAGCTATACATGAACAAAAGTAAGTGGTATACAGCAGGACAGATAAAAAATAGATCTTTCAACAAGGAAAGCAAGCACCCCCAAAATAATTGCACCTCCAAAAGAAAACAGACACCCCCAAAAGAATCACACTAAGGGGCCGTTCACACGGCTTATTTCGCCGCGGATTGGTGCCGTACCGCGCGCCGGATTTGCGCTGTAATTGCGGTAATCCACCGTTCTCATGGAGAACAGTGGATTCCGTCGCTCCTACCCGCTCTGCGAATCCGCCGGGCGGGGAGAAATGACATGCACATTATCCAGGCGCAATACGCGCCATGGATAATGTAAGTCTATGGGGCCGGCGGGCCGCTCCTCCGCCCCGCCCCTTATTCAAGCCATAATTGCGAGCGAAATCCGGCTCCCAATAACGGCTTGAATAAGCCGTGTGAACATGGCCTTAAAAGTCCTCACAAAAATAAGGGTTGGATAGTGTCAGGCTCTCAGTGGAACGCAGCTGAAATGGCAAAGCACCTGACAGCAACACGCCTCCGATATTAGTGACACAGATCTGCATGAGAGCCCATCCACCATCAGCACTTGCTGATTCAAATTGTTTTTGGTTTAAGGGGGTTTGGTGAGCGTGTTTCTTTTGGGGTGCCTGCTTTTCTTGGTGAAGGGTGTCTATTTTTCTTGGTGAATAGACATTGAGCATTTACTGCGGTACAATACTGTATGTACTGGTAAAAGGGGGAACAAGAAAATAAGTCATCCCCTGAAAATAAGCCCTAATCCATTTTTTTAAGCAAAAATAATATAAGACCCTGTGTTATTTTCTGAGAAACATGATAATAGCATGCATATAGAAAGTACATATATAGATATAACACACTAGCATTGAATCATACGATTTAGCAATATAACATGCTAAAATAATAAGTAATGCAATCCCATATGCTGTACATACTGTAGGACATGTAAAGGCAATAAGGGATGCAGATCTTAACACATACAAAATATGGCTGAATTAGCTTGATGGAGGCCAAAAAACAGTGACCTTGGGCTTTGTTGGGTTCATATATATTAGCATACCATTAAAAATGGTGACATGAAATAACACAAGTTAATGATAATAAAGTTGAAAAAAGAATCATCTGTTTTTGTTGAGAGTTTACTGAGTTGTGTTGTCTATTCATGCAGAAGAGCAAGGCTCATAGATTTAAGTCAGTAGAATTGTGAGTGAAGAGTTTGTACATGGCAGTGTTTTTATTGCTGGGGGTAGGGTGCCATATAGGTTACATATTCCAGTTCCTATACAGTGGAATACATTGCAGTTTTCCATTCAGTCTCTATGTCAGGAGTCCATACGTAGTTCAAGCTTTCCCAGGCAACTTTTTGATCCAGAGAAAGGCAAAACAAATAACCAAGCTAGCCATTGCCAACTTTACTTGGGAGGAAAAAGATCAGGGGTAAAGTATCATATTATATTCTAGCCTGGGCTCCTTAGGTGTTTTCGTCACATAAAAAGTTTTAGTTATGGCATGAAGTTGGTGTAGCTGGTATAGATTTTCATTGGGTCCCAGGAACCACAAGTTACATCTCTGATTCTTCACATTCTCACATTGGGCGACATGTATGATCGGAGCTTTCATACATTTTCAGGCGTATAATGCGCCTCACTGTGCCGGCTCTGCTGTCGGACGCACCTAATGCGCTGTTAGGAGCAAGGTTCGCCACTTTGCAATGCGCCTAACATAAAGGGGCGTTCTGGGGTGGGACGCACCACATTCGAAAACCCTGACCCATGTATGAATGCAGGTCGGCAAACTAAGGCGCATTACAGCTCCGATAGGCAGACCTATTTCAATGTGGCCTGTCTGTCGGAGGCGTCAAAGTTTGCCCCGCATGTATGAGCGCACTTTGGCACCGACATACATCAGGCGCAGTTTTCCCGGTAAAAAACATGAAAATAGGAGCTTCCACGTGCCGATCTTCATAGATGTTCCCCATTGTGTCTACAAAATATGACCTTTTTCCTGATTTCCTAAATAAACCTGTGATAATTACTTGTAGGAGAATATATATGAGCTCATTTTTTGGAAGAAGCAACAACTAAAGAAACATTTGGATGGCTGGAAGAGAAAAATAATTTAAATGCACTTCCATTTGATATTGTCTTTATCTGCCCCAGTATTTGGCCTTTGTGTTTGAAAGCACAGTGGCTCAGTGGTTAGCACTGTTACCTTGCAGTTCAGAGTCCTGGATTTGAATCTGGCCGACGGCAACGTCTGACACTAGTATGTTTCCTAATGTTTTCATGGGTTTCTTCCCCATACAAAAAAAGTACTGATAGGTTCATTTGGACTTTAGATTGTGAGTGATGACTAACTTTTCTCTCAGGGATGCAGAATATAGCAATGCTATATAAGCAAATAAAATGTCAAATCAGTTGTTCTTCAATGTAGGTCTCTTGTGCATTCTAAAACTGAAGGTTGCCACCATTTTAAAAAGGTCTACGTTCATTGTTTACTTCACTCACATAAGATCATGAAATTGGTATAGCACTGCTAAGTACCACTTTAGTAGTCTTATATCGGTGAAGTAAACAACAAATGTATATGTCTTTATAATGCAGGGTACACAGGCGAGCTGCACTGAACAAAACTGATTTTACATCTTACCCTGACTTCATGGCGATACTATGGCTGCTTTTAAGGACATGTTCTACAGATATGAACTTAGAGCCTCATACACTCTATATCCTACTGAGTTAATCTACAGGTGTATCCATTAACAGGTTCCGAAAAGTGATGTTTGCTCCCTGTTTCTGGACCTATATCTGCAGATCAAAGTAGTGTGACCTTCTATTAACATGATGCAAAACTATGTAGTGAGGTACTGCTTTTTCATGCACCTTCCAACAGCTTCAGCTACATCATTTTATTATGTTTTTATTTTTTGGATCATTGCTTGCAGTTTTAAAATTGTTTTGGCCAGATACAATTGTAAGTACACATTTATACTAATCTACTATTTAGCTGTATCCATTTATGTATCTTTTTGCGCTGTCACATAGCTTTGCATTGTGATTTTTATTCGCTTACATGATGAAATTGGTCATACTTCATTGTGCTTTTACACATTAGATGCCTATAATTAGAATCTGCCTAAAGGCAAATTATCACAGAACATGAGTTTTGATAAAGTCAGGAACTATTTGCAAGGAGGTTTGCCCACCTGTGCTGTTCAATGTACAGTACCATAGAGCTTAAATAAAATATGACTTGTAGCAAATAAACTGTTTTATGCACCGCAGCCTGATGGGGCTGGTATGTGCATAAAACAGATGCTACAGATGAATTAAATAAAAACATGCTTTTGCTGCTTACAATAGCAATATAATCCTATTTATGCAACTATTACTTTCTTTGAAAGAGAGAATTAGTCCTGTGGTGGATTTTTTCCATTTGATTAAATAAAATGAAAAAGAAAATATTGCTTGCCGGATAGGACTGTCAAAAACAAAATAAATGAAAGGGAACCTGTCATATTGAACATACTATCTGATCTGCCATCAGATTGAAATGTATAAAGAATTAAAATACAAGTTGTACTAACTCTACCCACAAAATAGTATATCAATCTGCTCAGCTCTTCCTACTCTATAACATGCCTCCATCAGATCAGATAGCATGTTCGATGTGTCAGGTTGCTTCTGCTCTGTTCTTCTCCACTGGTCCAGCACCAATTACATGATGTCTATCATTTGCATGCATATATGTCTCTGAAGCACTACTCTGTAGTGGCCATATATTTTTTATTGTTTTTTTTTTAACTTGCAGTGTTTTAATGTATAAGAAATAAATTATTTCCATTCAATTTGAAGAGATAGTATCCTTTTGTTATGATAAATATCTGAATCCAAGCGCTACAGAGCCTTCATTAGCAGCAGTTGAACTAATTAGGCTATGTTCATACGGCTTAAATTGGGGCGCATTTCGCAGCGTACTGTGCTCAAACACAAGCGAAATGCGCCTCGGTCATTACGGTAATCCACAGTTCTCATAGAGAACTTTGGATTACGCCTCCTCTCCCTGGGCGTACAATACAATCATTGTACGCGCGGGGAGATAAATGACATGTCAATTATTCACGGCACTTACGCGCTTCAAGTAATGACTGTCAATGTGGCAGGAGGGCTGCCGCCCCTCGGCCCCCCGGGAGTACGCGCCGAGCTCCCAAAGTCCCGCTGTAATTGCGGGGTGTACTGTATGCTCTGCAATTAGCCATGTGAACTTAGCCTTAGACTGCAAATTTTATATCTGTATATAGTTATATGATAGAGAAGCTGAGCTCTGTGATATAGAGGGTTATATGATAGATCAAAGAAGTTGCGCTCTGTAATATGTAGGGTTGTATGATAGAGGGAGAGAAGCTGAGCTCAATGATATATAGGGTTATATGCTAGAGGAGAGTAGCTGAGCTCTGTGATATATAGGGTTGTATGATAGAGGAGAGGAGCTGAGCTTTGTGATGTATAAGGTTGTAGGATAGAGAAGCTGAGCTCTGTGATATCGAGGCTTATATGATAGAGGGAGAGAAGCTTAGCTATGTGATATATAGGGTTATATGATAGAGGGAGAGAAGATGAGCTCTGTGATATATAGGGTTATATGATAGAGGGAGAGAAGCTGAGCTCTGTGATATATAGGGTTATATGATAGAGGGAGAGAAGCTGAGCTCTGTGATATATAGGGTTATATGATAGAGGGAGAGAAGCTGAGCTCTGTGATATATAGGGTTATATGATAGAGGGAGAGAAGCTGAGCTCTGTGATATATAGGGTTATATGATAGAGGGAGAGAAGCTGAGATCAGTGATATACAGGGTTATATGATAGAGGAGAGTAGCTTAGCTCTGTGATATTTTGGGTTATATGATAGTGGAGAGGAGCTGAGCTCTGTGATATATAGGGTTTTATGATAGTGGAGTGGTGCTGAGCTCTGTGATATACAGTATAGGGTTATATGATAGAGGGAGAGAAGCTGAGCTCTGTGATATATAGGGTTATATGATAGAGGAAAGGAGCTGAGCTCTGTGATATATAGGGTTGTATGATAGTGGAGAGGAGCTGAGCTCTGTGATATACAGTATAGGGTTATATGATAGAGGTGAGTAGTTGAGCTCTCTGATATATAGGGTTATATAATAGAGGAGAGAAGCTGAGCTCTGTGATATATAGGGTTATATGATAGAGGGAGAGAAGCTGACATAAAAGCCGGATGTTTTAAAGTAGCAGTTTTGAATTATGGATGTAAGGAGAGGCCTCCAAAAACAGATATGGCCTGTAAAAGAGTAAATTCTACAAAAAAAGTTATAGCTTTAAAAACTCTATGAAACATGACTGACTTTCTACAGTGGAGCAACCGGCAGCTAACAGATTTGTGTCTAGTAGAAAATAACAGTTCAGTGAATCCTACTGCATATATGTCTCTGAAACAGACGGATGGTCACTGCACCTCTCTTCATGAAGTTGCATCAGCAGAAAAGGCTTCGATTTTCAAGGCAGTAAATAAAACCTCTGGTGATTTACAAAGGGTTGCCTTCTCTGATGAGTTACATTTTCTGCTTCATTGAATGGGTAGATGTTGGGGTATCAGGTGAGAAACAGATTTCAAACAACCTGCAACCATTGCTGGAAGAATACAAGCTGGTGATTTCAGCATTTTGGCTTCAGGAATGTATTTGTCGCATTCTCTGACCCTATACATTCATCTGGAACGAACTCTCAACCAGTTTGGCTATGAATCTGTCCTTCCAGCTTACATACACCTGTACATGCTGATTTTTCTCCCCTTGGGACGAATGGGGTCTTCCAGCTAGACAATGCGGCATATCACACGGCTAGAAATGTCTGACACTGATTGGAATAGCAAAACCAAGACTTTCAAGGGCTGAGCTGGACTCCTAATTCCCCAGACTTGCACCCGAATGAGTAAATGTGGGACTGTCTTGATCGTCGTGTTAGCTCTAGGGATCCTATGCCATAAACATTTCAGGAGCTTTGGGATGCACTGATGTCAACATAGTTCCATATATAGAGAATCCACGGCACTCCTTGGGTAGAGATGAACAAAATTTATTGATACACGCAATGATTTCACATATAATGTCGTCAGCTCTCCATACATATATAGTAGGTACAATGGTAGGTTAGAAATACCCACAAAATTAGTCAGACGTTTCGGCCTAATAGGCCTTCCTCAGGGACATGGAAGCATGTGGAGGAGGAGAGGATTTCTAACCTACCATTGTACCTACTATATATATATGGAGAGCTGACGACATTATATGTGAAATCATTACGTGTATCAATAAATTTTGTTCATCGCTAACAAGGAGTGCCGTGGATTCTCTATTCATAGGACTATTGCCTCTGGCTTTCCACAGAGCATCCACTGACGCTTACACTGGGTGTGTGGCACCATCACCTTTTGCTGGTCAACATAGTTCCAGATACCTGGGGCTACCTACCAAGACCTTAATGAGATACTCCCATCCCTTCTTGCTGATGTCTGTTACTCCAGATATTAACTGGTGGTCATAATAATGTGACTTAGCTGTGTATATTCAAAAGGGCTGGCTCACCAGAGACATTGGTGGCATATCACTATTAATTTTCACCAGGGTCCAATTAATACAAGTTTTGATGCTGGAAAGAAATGGCTAGAAAAATACTGTACAACTACTTTTTTTGTGGTGTCCTTGACGGCCATTATAATTTGAAGTCATTGGTCGCATTTCATAAGAAGTAGACATTTTTTTATAACACTTAGGGCCATGTATGAAAACTGTCTAGGTTTGTTGCCCAGAGCAACCAATCTGAGCCTCTCATTTTTCCAGAGCACTATATGAAATGATAGGGGGTGCTCTGATTGGTTGCTTTGGACAACAAAGTGAATTTTAGACCTAGACAGTTTTCACACATGTGGCCCTTAGACTCTTTTTAGTTCTACTAAACCAATGTGGAGTCCTAGTGTTATAATCCTGGAGTTAAAGAGAACCTGTCACATAGTTTATGCCCCCCTTGCTGAGGACAGCACAAGCTAGTGTCAGAAATGCTGTTTCCAGCACTGTGTCCCTTATTCTGTAAGATGCTGGAGTTTTAGAGCATTTACCCCTCAAATCTTATTCATGAGCAGGTGTTATCCCCTGCCCACAAGAGACTAGCCCCGCCCACTGACAGTTATTCACATGTTCTACCTATTCAAAGTAATAGGTTTATAAGTTGATGTGGGCGGGGCTAGCCTCAGGTGGGCGGAGTATTAAAAAACTGACTCTTTTCATGAGTTTTCTGCCTGAAAACTGCAGATTTGAGCATTAAATACTCAAAACCGACAGCATCATAAAGAATAAGGGACACAGCACTGGAAACAGCATGTCTGTCACTAGCTTGTGCTGTCCTCAGCAAGGGGGGCATAAACTATGTGACAGGTTCTCTTTAAGACTTCATAGGGCTCTATAGCAAAGCCAGGTTTGGGTCACTAGCAATACCTATTTACTTAGGCAGCATGCAAGGAATGGATAGTAGTGTTATATATCAGGTTTTCTCTACAAAGAAGAGTCCACACAGTACTGCTTGATTGTACTAAACAAATAACTTGTTTTGACCCCAATAAACAACTTTCTCACACCTGAGTGGGCTCTGGTAGCGTCAAGTCCTCAGAGCAGCTGTATGATGAAATATTAAAATAAAAGTACAATTTGAGGAAGCAATGTCTTCTCAACCTCATCCTGAACTTGTAGTATTATGAATGGCATTCTTTACATCTAGAAATAGTTTGGGCCTATGCTGCAGAACTGTGCATATACGTTTATTTCTCGAAAACCACAAATTAATTCCACAGTTTTCACCTCAAATTGTACGTATTGATTATAACATGAAATAAAAAGGA
This sequence comes from Phyllomedusa bahiana, assembly GCA_025379985.1. NCBI lineage: Eukaryota > Metazoa > Chordata > Amphibia > Anura > Hylidae > Phyllomedusa > Phyllomedusa bahiana. Next base: position 46,975 of record JAODAL010028119.1, read on the forward strand.
AATGCATCAATAGCTTCGGCCTAATATGTAATCTGTTTCAGCAACAACATTGTAACAGTTCCCTAGCTACCAGAAGGATGAATGAGAGATGATTTGAGGACGGAGTTCAAATGCACACACTGGAGCTCAAACACCAGCTAAGTGAGGGCACGAGTGGCTAACCACGTTCTTCTCCCATTTATTACCGTACATACGTAAAGACAAGTATTTTATTGTATAGATACAGCATATAGCTGAGTCGAGAATTTAGCAGAAGCACCCACTGGATTCAATTTGCCTATTTGTTTCTGTAGATGCATTGGATGACATGTTTGAATGGGGCTGCAACAATTTTTGGGTGCTTTGAGCCCCCAAAAATGGTCTCTGCCCTGCTCTATATATGTATGTCCAGTTGTATGCCACAACTTGGTGCATTCTCCACCAGACAACACTTTTGAATGTGCCAAAATGCACAAAAGATATGCTATGTAAGGCATACCACACACCAGATTTATAAACCCACATGTGACGTTTTCATACATTTAGGCACCCTCTACACTAAGGGCCACATGTATGAAAACTGTCTAGGTCTAAAACTCACTTTGCTTCCCATAGCCAACAATCAGAGCTCCCCTCTCATTTCATATAGGGCTGTGGAAAAATGAGAGGGGCGCTCTGATTGGTTGCTATGGGCGACAAAGTGAATTTTAGACCTAGACAGTTTTCACACATATGACCCTAAGGGTATGTTGACACAAGGTAATTTCAGTGCGCATTTTGCCACATATTTGTGCTCTAATACGGGCAAGATGCGTGGCGAAATTATGGTAATCCATAGTTTCATAGAGAACTACTGATTACGCCTCCTCTCCCCGCTCGTACAGTACGATCGTATTGTACGCATGGGGAGATAAGTTACATGTCAATTACTTGTGGCAAATATACCCTGCGAGTAATGACTGTCTATGGGGCCGGCGGGCTGCCAGCCCCCCTGTGCCATGGGAGTACGAGTACTCTATCAGTTCTATATCTGTAAAACACTAAAACGTAACTTTTATTATGTATAACTCTTAACCTCTATACACACTATTTAAAAACCTGATTTCTAACCTTATCATTTAACCCTTTTTGCTTCTGAAAGAAGGAATAACTTCTTTTCTATTATCAAATCTGGTGGAGCACCACCTATTAGATTGTAAGCTCTTGCGAGCAGGGCCCTCACACCTTGTGTCTCACCTGTAAGTAGCTTTCACTGTGTAATGTCTGTCTTTTGTCTGTAATTATACCCTCTACATTGTAAAGTGCTGCAAAATATGTTGGCGCTATATAAATAAAGATTATTATTATTATTATTATTATTATTATTATTAGCAGGAGAGCCTTATATCTATAGCAAAGTACTAGCTCCAGTAAGGGATCCCAAGCCAACTACTTGGGCAATCGTCCCTAATCTCATGGACACAGAACAAATAAGGCCCCCTTGTGACACCGTCTGCAGCAGGTGACACTTGTAGACAGAGGTGAGAGATCACAATTTAAAACGTCATATCTGACCTCTCCGACATGTTTCGCCAGCTAACCTGGCTTCATCAGGGGTTAGAGGTCCGATGGATCAAAAGTCACTCTCTGTTCTCTTGCGAGATTCCCAATTTTTTGGAGACTATGTGGGAGTACGAGCTCCCGAAACACACGATGTACAGCGGTGTGTACTGTACGTGCTGCAGTGCATCATGTGAACATACCCTAAGAGCCAGTTAGAACCGACAGTAGGCACCAAGTTAATTTTTTTTGTATTAATGATCATGACTGAAACACTTTATTAGTTTGTTTGTATAAATAATGGCAACATCACCATAAAGAAAATTAAGCATTTAAACATAAAAATTTTATTTTTAAATATTTTTATCAGTTTTTTCAGAAAATATTACAATATGTTAGTAGATTAAATTATGACACATACCAGGGCTGAAATCAACAATTACAAACAGGTTCAAAATAATCAACAACCAAGTCCTAATTTCTTCCCTTTTGTTTAACTGTTGATGATAAATAAATCTTTTTGTTAAAAAATAGATGTACTTCTTTCGAATTTTTTCAAAGAATAGTGGGCAGTATATTTAAAAAAATATCATGTATAGAATACCAAACTCAAAGATAAAGAGCCAGTAGATGATTGCCATGTAATGATTGACCAAGAAATGTTTGGTCACTGTATCTTTTTTCAAAGTGGTTTGTAACTAATCTTTGTAGTCCAATTTTAGAATAAATAAAAAGTAAAAATGTGATATCAGGTTGGGTTATAGAATGTTAGTGATTATTTAATTTAGGGGAACTACCCCAAATATAAGGGAAAAAAAGTTTCTGAAATCAGTAACATTAAAAATTGTTCATTCTGGTGTAAATTAAAAGAAGGCCTTGATGGTATGAATAAAATAGTCACATACTAATACCCATAAAACTTGTATTAAAGGGCATTCTCACAGGTTATAAAGAACTTGAAGAAGACATGTTATCATGGTAAAAATTGCAGAAGATTTACTATGGTAATTGCACTTAAATTCTGATGTAGTTTGCACCAAAATACTGTTGTACATGCTTTACATCACATTTTTTATACTTTTAGAACAGTTTTTGAAACATATTTGCTGTATTTGGTAAAAAGGGTGACAAAAGGGGTTGGATTCACAGGATCTTGCCATGGATTTACATGTGCTCCCTCAAAAAATGCACCAATATTTTGCCGCAGTTCATGGCACAAAACCAAGCCAAATAATAGATGGTGTAAATTTATACTAAACAGTCTAAACATTCACCTGATTTATCATAGACTAATAAATGTGGCACATATGCTACAAGTTTACACTAAGCATCTGTCAATCGTTTTCGTGTCCAGGCTGAGTGCAGCTTCCTGTGTTGTATGTCTTAAGTATTAAACATAATTAATAAATATGCCTCGTTGACTCCAAATAAGGCATGGTTAAAGCGTTATAGAAGATCACCCGAACAGACCCCGATTCTGAAGCACAACACTACTGAGAGTGTAAGGCCACTATCAACTTTAAACTTTTTAAATAAAGGCCTAAAATATTATGTGCTGTTCCTCATATGGTATAAGGACTGGAGCGACCTGTAGAACAGTCAACGATTTGGGAAAGGTCACCATCTTTGTAGGATGTCAATGACCAGAATACAAAACAGGTGAATGCCTCTACTGAGATAGCACAAAAGAAATGTTGGTTAAAATGGGGAAGATATTCAACCCATAAATAAAGTGTAAATTCGTTCGCAATTAAAACCCCCAGATAAGTGAATGATGAAGATTTCATTTTAAAAGATAAATTTGAATATGAACCCCATTTGGCAACATTAAAAAGTAAGGATTTATAATAGTTAACAGTGAAGCTTGATAGGTCACCACAGGACTTAAGCCTATTTTTAATATCAAGTAGAGCTGTATTAAGAGTCACAGTAAGTAATAACAAGTCAAGTGCAGATGCTAAAACATTGGTTTTCAAGAAGCCTATTTTAACTCACTGAAAGGTTTGAGAATCTTAAAAACTATGAAGAACAGGGTCTAAAGACAAACTGGACAGCAGATAACTGGCATTCATTGTGTGCAATATGTTGGCGCTATATAAATAAAGATTATTATTATCGACAAAGTTGAAATCGGCACAGTTTTCATGGTGATCGATTTTTTTAGATCATGCGATAATTTAGGTTAAAATCGTGCATCATCTATTAAGATGCGCCTTTTTTCGGCGCTTCCTGTCAATTTTGGCGGCCAGCAAATCAGCTTACAGAATAGAGCAGGGTGAGATGTTGTGTGCGACGTCATGACTGGGATGTGTAGGGTTTTGCGATTGGCTGGAAAAATCACAGCCCCTTGTTAACATAGAACAGCGTTTCCTTTTTCAGCCTCAAGTGTCTCCCAGCGTCTCAGAGCAGAAGGACGTCGCTCTGCTTGTGTCCAAACAGCTCAGCGAAAATTAATTTTTATTTCTTCACAGAGAAACCCTACTATTAGCGTGATCCTTACAATTTAGTATAGATTAGAGATTGGAAGATTTTATATAGTTAGGTAGAGAAATTTAAAGGAGCATCTACCGCTGTAAAGTCACGGGGAGCGGAGGGGGGCGCCACGGGCGAACACAGACAAGCTCTATAAAGAAAAACGGATAAAGTTCACCAAGACTTAGTGTAGACATTGCACTGCAATAGCTTATTATTAACAGTTTTCTATTGAAATATTTCCTGGATATTGGGCAGCCTGAACTTTTAGGATACACCATCTTTTCTAGTAACTGCAGGTCTCTTTGTTAGGTGCAAAACTCCACTTTTAAATTATCAGTATACATTTCAGATAGGTGTTCATTTTCAATTTGCCCATTCCACCTTTGTTATATATCCACCTTGCACTTAAATTTGAATCCAGCAATTTTATAGTCACCACAGAGAATTGAAAGGTGCCAAAAATATCTTGTATTATAAAGAATAGACAAGCTCTTTTAAAGAAACTGGATAAAGTTCACCAAGACTTAGTGTAGACATTGCACTGCAATAGCTTTATTATTAACAGTTTTCTATTGAAATATTTCCTGATATTGGGCAGCCTGAACTTATAGGATACACAAACTTTTCTAGTAACTGCAGGGCCTTTGTTTGGTGCAAAACTCCACTTTTATTATCAGTATACATTCAGGTAGGTGTTTATTTTCAATTTTTTCCCATTCCACCTTTGTTGATATATCCACCTGCACTTAAATTTGAATCCAGCAATTTTTTTAGTCACCACAGGTGAATTGAAAGGTGCCAAAAATATCTTGTATTATACGAATACATAACAGATACTGTTTTTTGACTTTGGCGCACTACAGCTTTGTTCGATGAGGCAGCTTGCACTTAAATCTGAATCCAGCAATTTTATAGTCACCACAGGTGAATTGAAAGGTGCCAAAAATATCTTGTAATTTTATTAAATACATAACAGATACGGTTTTTTGACTTTTGCGCACTACAGTTTTTGTTCATTGAGGCAGCTTGCACTTAAATCTGAATACAGCAATTTTATAGTCACCACAGGGGAATGAAAGGTGCCAAAAATATCTTGTATTATACGAATACATAACAGATACGTGTTTTTTGACTTTGGCGCACTACAGCTTTGTTCATTGAGGCAGCTTGCACTAAATTTGAATAGAGCAATTTATAAGCACCACAGGTGAATTGATAGGTGCCAAAAATACCTTGTATTATCCGAATACATTTCAGATACGTGTTTTTTGACTTTGGCGCAGGCCCCGCTTTGTTTAAGATCCTACTTTGCAGTTAAATTTGAAACCAGCAATTTTTTAGTTTACCACAGGTGAATTGATAGGTGCCAAAAAATACTTTATTACCGGAAAACATTTCAGATACGTGTTTTTTCACTTTGGCGCAGGCCAAACTTTGTTGATAAAATCTACTTTGCAGTTAAATTAGACTACAGCAAGTGGATAGTCACCAAAGGTGAATTGATAGGTGCCAAAAAAACCTTGTATTATCCGAATACATTTCAATACGTGTTTTTTCACTATGGCGCAGGCCAGATTTGTTGATAGATCTACTTTGCAGTTATATTTGAATCCAGCAATTTTGTTTTTATTTGAGGGATTTGAGAATAGCTGTGATTTGCCGTCTCTTAATAAGAGACTTTTAAAAATTCTTTTCCCTACCTTCTCAAATTTGTATATTTCTGAACATGGAGCGAAATTTCGGGTGGAAGGAGAAAGAGGGGGTAGGACATGGGGGAGGGGTACGAGGAAGGTCTCCTTCCAGTGGGGCCCAAAACACGCATGCCCGATCATCATTTTCGGGAGTCAGGCCGGTCATCGGGGGTCAGGCCCCGTGAACTCATAAGAACAGCGCGAAAAGGGGGGAAAAGGGAAAAAGCCGGTCAAACGGCAAAAAATCCGGGGGGTCGGCAACGCCTTGCAGCCCCTCTTGCTTGTAGCCCCCCCGAGGGGAAGAATGCAGACGACGAAGTCACCGTGTTGATGATGATGATACGACATTGCACCCAACGTGGCTTTTCAGCAAAAATTGTTTGTAGCGTTCATACTGGACAGGGGGAAGACGATGGGGTATGTCAGTACGGGGTTTTTCCTCAAAAAGGGAGAGGGGGTCGCAGAAGGGGCCCCAGGGGGGGTTGGGGTTCCCCCCTAACCACGATGTCAAAAGCGCCATCCGTAAACCCTAAGTAAGGGAAGAAATTAGGTTTTAACCACCACCCATGTCTAGTCACATCAGGAAAGCTGAGTTGAAAGGAGGCAAACTTGGCCAAAAAAAGGCCAACCGACGCCGGGGCCCCCAACCACTGTACACCCCTGTCCCCCCCTCCTCCTCCCCCCCCACCAAGCTTTCCACTCCCAGCTTCGGTCATAAAAAAGGGGGCACCCCGCTTCAGCCTCCACCGCCCCCGAGTACCACCACACCCCCAAGACCCTCCAAACCCCTTTTCCTTTCCCCAGTTTTACGACCTGCACGCCATACACGCCAGTCTGCGCCACCCTGTCTTTCCCGGTTGGGGGGCAGAAAAACACTTTAAAACCCAAACCATCCCAAAGCCAAACCAATGCGGCATTGCCCCTTTTGGGCCTTGGGGAAAAGTTTTCCTTTCCGTTTTGGGGGACACAGATGGGTTCCGCCCGTCATGGCCCCCTTGCTGCCCCCAATACCAGTTTTCCCGGGAGGATTTCTTTGCCAGAAAAGCCATCCCTGCCCCGGCCAGCCACGGTATCTAAAATTTTCAAGCGCGTGTTGCACTGTTTCCCCGAAAAATCCTCTACCACCGACACATAACAGTGCCGGGCCCAAGGCCGCTATATCTCTTTGGGAA
>JAODAL010028120.1:0-53830 GCA_025379985.1 Phyllomedusa bahiana
GGGGGGGGGTTTGTAAAGGGGAGGGGGGGGGCACTCAGTTGGAAAAGAAAAAAAGTGAGGAGTCCAGGTGTTTTTTTTGAAATTTCTGCATTTACGATTTTGGGGTGGAAGGGAAGTCATCATGGGGGTTTGGGGACAAATAGAAAAAAAAGGGAAAAAAGGAAAATCATCAGACAAGACGTCGTCGTGGGGCCCCCAAAATGTAATTAAAATATTTGCAAAGCACCCGTGACTGGTACTACCACTATGGGGTCATGTATGGAGGAAATTTTGGGTTTTGGTGAAATGGTTTATATTCGTAACAGTATGGGGGTATTATTCATATTTTTATGGGGAATAGTAGTGAGATTTGCGATTTATGGGCCTGATTTTATTGTTTTTTGGGGTGATATTGGTCTTGTTATACTGGTTTTTTTCAATAACTTTATGTGGTCTAGTCCAGCATAGGGGTTTTGGGTTGGTTTGGATTTAGTATTTGTATACTGTTGCTTGGAAAATTTTGGTCGGGATACGGGTTTTTGGCCCCGAAAAAATAGGGGTGATATGTGGTGGAATTTTGGGGACCTTTTTAAATAACTGACCCACAAAATACAGAAGTCCCTTGTATAACCCCAGCAAGAACAAATCAAAAAACAATGACCCAGAGAATTTTTTTTTTTTTCTTGCGATCCCAAAAACAATTTTTTCTTTTCTGGGGGGCAATGTTTTGGGGGCCGGGGGATGGGTGGGGCTCTGTGGGGGACGGCCGGGAAGGGGGAACGAGCAGGGGTTTTGGGTTTTGGCCGGGGAGGGGGAGCAGGGACGGAAAGTGGGGGAGGGGGGAGGGCCAGACGCTTCAGCTGTATGGGGCCCCAAAATTTCTGATGGCAGCCCTGATGATGGTCTTTATGAACAAACAGTTTGATTTTTGTTTCATCAGACCACAGGACAGATATTGTAGGCCTTTGTTCCTGTGTGCATTTGCAAACATTAATCTGGCTTTTATATGTTTCTTTTGGAGCAATGGCTTCTTCCTGGCAGAGAGGCCTTTCAGCCCCCTGCTGAACTACTGTTTACTGTGAATAATGTACAATTTCGGCTTCCGCCCAATTCACAAAAAGGTTTTTTTGCTTTTGTTCTTGGGTTGATATCCAGTCAGCCAAAACAGTTCATTCTGGAAAGAACTTTTCTCTATCTTGAGTGGTATGTTTGGGTGGAAAATTTCCCTTTTGTTTGTACTTAAAATAATTGTTTGTAAATGAACGGGCACCTTCAGGGTTTTTGGAAATTGCGCCAGGATACTGAAATTGTCAGTCCACAATTTTTTTCTGAATTTTTTTGCTGATTTCTTTAGACTTTCCCATGTTGTTAAAAAACAGAAGCAGGTGTTTTGGTGGCTTTAAAAAATACATAACTTTTTGTCTCAATTAATCAGGTTGCCCCAAAAAACCTACAGGAATTCCAAAAAGCTAAAACTATGGAAAACCCCGTGTGCTCAAAATACACAAAACACCCCTATTTTAGATCCAGGAGGGGTGTTTAATCCAAAATGGGGCGATTCTGGAAGGGTTTTTTACCTGTTTTGTTACTTGGGCTCTTGCAAAAAGTGCAAAAAACTGTGTTCCAAAAGCCCCAAAAAGTATTCCTCCCTTGTCGCCCCCTATGTGCCCAAGCAGATTTTTTCACCACATGTAGGGGATTGACGAACTCGGATGAAATTTTGTGACAAAATTTGTAGTGCTTGTTTTCTAGGATTCCTTGTAAAAATGAAACATTTTAAGCTAAAATTGCAGATTGTTAGAAAAAATAAAAACATTTCATTTTCACTGCCTAACGCTAAAAAATTTTTTGGGAAAAAAACCTTTGGGTTTTGCCGTATTGTTATTTTTTAAGTTAAATTGGTTATTTGATTAATAAACCCTTTTTGTTTTATACTGTGTGACAATATATGTACGGTTTGTGATGGCCTTGCATTATTTGTTTATAGTTGATGGTGGGCACCAAGGATTATTTACTCTGGTGCGCCCTAGGTACTCCAGTCCAACTTTGGGTATATATCATGTATATATCACTATGCCCTCATCCTGGTGCTGTGAATATTGGAGGGTATATATAATGTATTTTTCCTTATGTCCTCACCCTGGTGCTGTGAAAAATTGGGGGGTTTTATTTTCTGATATATATCCTTATGTCCTCACCCTGGTGCTGTGAATATTGGAGGGTATATATCATGTATATATCCTTATGTCCTCACCCTGGTGCTGTGAATATTGGAGGGTGTATATAATGCATATTCCCTTATGTCCTCACCCCGATGCTGTGAATATTAGAGGGTATATATCATGTATATTCCCTTATGTCCTCACCCTGATGTTGTGAATACTGGAGGGTATATATCATGTATATTCCCTTATGTGCTCACCTGATGCTGCGAATATTGGAGGGTGTATATAATGCATATTCCCTTATGTGCTCACCCTGGTGCTGTGAATATTGGAGGGTACAGTATATATCATATATATTTCCTTATGTCCTCAACCTGGTGCTGTGGCTACTGGAGGATATATATCATGTATATTCTATTATGTGCTCCCCCTGGTGCTGTGAATAATAGAGGGTACAGTATATATCAGGTATATTCCCTTATGTCTTCACCCTGGTGCTGTGAATATTGGAGGGTATATATTATGTATATTTCTTATGTGCTCACCCTGGTGCTGTGATTATTGGAGGGTATATATTATGTATATTTCTTATGTCCTCACCCTGGTGCTGTGACTACTGGAGGGTATATATCATGTATATTCTATTATGTGCTCCCCTGGTGCTGTGAATATTAGAGGGTACAGTATATATCAGGTATATTCCCTTATGTCCTTACCCTGGTGCTGTGAATATTGGAGGGTATATATTATGTATATTTCTTATGTGCTCACCCTGGTGCTGTGATTATTGGAGGGTACAGTATATATCAGGCAGGGGCGTCGCTAGGCAGTATCATTCGGGGCAGAAGCCCCGGATGTAAAGCCTTCTGCCCCGAATGATTATTCTCCTCACTCTCTGTGCTCACTGCAGTGAGAACCCCCCCGCCCCCCCAGAACTCACCATTTCCAGGGAGCAGTGGGGGCAGCCCCTCCTCTTTGTCTCCCCTCACCCCTCCCCCGGGTTTCACACCTCGAAAGGGTTTCCCCTGCCTCCCCCTGCCGCTCCTGCAGCGATCGTCGGCCCCATCACTATGGAAACCAGAACGAGCTTCGGGTTCCCCTCAAGTCTTTCCAGGCTGCCTAAACAGCCCAGGAGCTTCTGGGGACCCCAGTGACCCTGAAAAGGTTTCCCTTGGGCAGGATGGAGGGCTTGCCCCCACCTCACTTTCCCCAAAACAATATACTGGCCTGTGTCACAGAGGTACATTTTTTTAGTATATAAATCCAAAGGACAGTATATAACAAATGTAATACACAGATAAATATTGGACATTGTATTACTTCCTGTGTGTTTATTGCAGTATAAATATTTTTATACCACTACACCCCCTAATGTATACATATAATACACAGACACATTACTTCACAAGGGACAGTATATACTCAAAAGTAACAAACCCCCAATAATATTATACATGTATATACTATCCCGTGTGGGAAATACATTTGTGTATATAATAGTGGTGTAGGTTTATATAAACAAAAATATAACGTAATATACCACGGAACATATATACACTGTCCAATATTTTTCCTGTGTTGCATTTTTGTATATACTGTCCCCCTGGTAAAAAGCTGGGTAGGGCCATTTCATGAGATAAAGTTATGTATTAAAGTGGTCAAGCAAGTAAAAAGTGAAAAAAACAAACAAAAAAACACAAATAAGCTTTTTCCCCATTTCAAATGTGTCAAAAAAAATTTTTAAAAAAAAGTACACATTTTGGCATCACTGTGTGCGTATAAACCCCGTTCTAAAAAACTGTATTTTAACCCCCCCCATGAACCCCTGCTCAAAAAAAAAAATAAAAAAAAATTTTTTTTTCATTCCCACTGTGCAAGAAAATTTAATAAAAAGCAAAACCCCCAAAATCCCATGACCCCCGGGAAAACACCAAAAGAAAAAAGATATGGCTTTTTAGAAAAAAAAATGGAAAAAAAGCTGTTTTTTTTTAGGAGTTAAAATACCCTCACCAAAATTTTACTGGATTTTTCAGACTAAAAGGGGCACTTTTTTTTCCCCCCCAAAAAAGGGAAAAAAAATGAGGGGACAATGTTGGGAGGCCGTTGGGGTGGGAGGAGGGGGGGTTTTTTGTCTGAGAGACCCCCAGTAAGGGGGTCAAGAGCAGAGGGCTCCCGCTGCTGGAAGCTGGTGGTGGGGTTTAATTATCCCCTTCGGGATAGGATTTCCCTGAACATCTAAAGGGATGAAGGGTGTATAAAAACGGGCCCCCACCGCTAAGGGCCCCCCTCTATGCATGGCAGACAGCGGCCCGTTCCTTTCAAATTTCCGCTAGCAAAGGGCCCCCCGGCCCCCAATTTTTTTTAACCCTACAACGCCCCCGAAAACAGGGTTTTTTCCCCTTGGGTCACGAACATTTCCAAAAAAAGATTTACAGTCTCCAATAAAACCCCCCCCTTTTATGAATAAATTTTCCTTTTGGGGGGTATCTAGCAGTGTGGAGCCGGTAGGGGGAGGTGTGGAGTCATTTCTGTACACTCTATATGGAGTATGGTCTGAGGTGAAGCTGCTCTCTGTACAGGAGGCTGCTGTGCTGCTATGGGGGGCGTTCCGTGGGAGGAGAGAGGGTGGTGGTGTTTGAAGGGGTCTCGGGCCGGGGGGTTTTTGGCCACCCGCAGCCTGGCCGCCCCGCACTGTCTTACTGGTAAGGGGGTTGCTGTGCCCATGAAGAGACGTCTGGGAGCGCAGACGTTAACCCCTTGTGTGCACTTGTTGTTGCGGTAGGATTCTAGAAGTGTCCATACTGTGTAAATAGACGCATGACTATTGGAGGAGTGTGAATACTGCTAGAAGACGGCATCTGCCTCCCGGTGGAGAGGTTTAGGTTCCTACGAGCTAGAAATCTAATATAAAAATGGGGTTTTTCCCGCTTTTTTTAAGTTTTGACAGGTTAGAGGGGGGATGATGTATATGTTTGAACCCGCCTTTGATTTTTTAAATTTCCAAACAGTTTTAGATGTCAGGGGCCCCAATATTCTGGGACCATTTGCAGTGTTTCCCACATTTGGGCTTTTGGTTAACATGCTGCATGAACCCGTTCCTGACCCCTCTTCCCGCCCTTTTTTTCTTTTGTAAAACGGTTTGAATGCTGTGATGCTTTTTGGCCCCTGTCTACCCCTGCACAGAAAAAAATAGTTTTTTTTAGCGTTTTTTGTTTTTTAAAAAAAGATTGTAATTTTATTTTCCCTTGACTTCTATTGTTTAAAACCTGCGTTTTACACTGAGCCAATTTTTCTGGGTCGTTTTTTTTTTTCCCGGTTTTTATTTTGCAGAAAGCTCTAAAAAACCAAAAAAAGGCCCGGGGCAGAAAAATTTTTCCCGGAGGTCTAAGGAAACGCCCGGGTGTCTTTTTGCGTTTTTTTGGGCGCATTTTCGTTGGGCGTTTTTTTTTCCGCCAATTTTTTTAAGAAAAACCCCCCGGAGAAACCCCCAAGGTCCCACTATAGTGGGTGTTTTTAAAGGTTTTACCCCGATCAAATTTACATACAATATCTGATGGGCCTTTTTTGTCCCCTTTTTTTTAATTTTTTTGATATGCTTTAACCGCAAATTTTTTTGAACAATTTTGTTTTTTTAAAAAGGATTTTGGTGCCCAAAATCCTTTTCTTAACATATTTTTGCCGCTAATAAAGGTTTTCTCCTTCTGACGCCCCAAAAAAAACGTTTTTTTTTTTCCGATTTTGGGCCCCTTTTAAAGCATTTTTTTTTTGGGGGTTTTTGGGACAAAATTTCTTTTTTTTTAAAGGATTTTGGGGGCCAAAAAAATTTTTTTTTTTTTTTTTTTTCGGGGAAAATTTTGGGGCAAAATTTTTCTTACCTAAAAATTTTGGGGCAAAAAATTTTTTTTCTTCTTAGGAGCCAAAAATACGTTTTTTTTTTTACAGATTTTGGCGCCAGAATCCGATTTTTTTACGGAATATGGTGCTAAAATCCTTTTCTCAACATATTTTGGCGCTAATAAATTTATCTTTCTTCTGACGCCAAAAATACATTTTTTACGGATTTTGGTGCTAAAATTCTTTTCTTAACATATTTTGTCGCTAATACAGTTATCTCGCTTCTGACGCCAAAAATAAGTTTTTTATGGATTTTGGTGCTAAAATCCGTATCTTTACAGATTTTGGCGCTAATAAAGCTTTTGACGCCAAAAAATACGTTTTTTATGGATTTCGCTGCCAGAATCAGTTTTTTTACGGATTTGGGCGCTGAGATCAATATCTTTAAAAATTTTAGCGCTAATAAAGTGATCTCGCTTCTGACACTAAAAATAGTTTTTTTTTACGGACTTTGGCGCAATAATGCGTTTCTTGGGATTTTGTCGCTAAAATCCTTTTCTTTACAGATTTTGATGCTAATACAGTTATCTTGCTATATGGAAAGATAATGTGGGTTTTTGTGAATTTTGGTGCAAGAATCTGGTGCAAAATTTAATTAAGTAGTTGCACATAAAGGACAATGTACTCACAATGGCTACAGGGATCTAAAGGAAGTGACTACTTAGCATGTTAACTCCAACCTGTAGGGTGTAGTTACATCCAATGGCTTAATTTGTGCATACATTAAAAAGTAGAGCAAAGACGCTTCAAAAAACACTCCGAAAAACGCGCCAAAAAACGGACGTTTTTTCAGCTGCTTTTGACAGGCAGTGGACAGAAAACTCGGTTTCATGAACGTTTTTAGTAATTCCTTTTCAGGTCGTTTTTTGTCCACTGCAGTGTAGACATAGCCTTAGGGTGCTTTCACACGGTGCGTTTTTTGTGCGGTTTTCAATGCGTTTTTTGTGCAGGAAGGCACAGCAATTAATGTTGTACATTGCTGCACAAAAATTTACCGCGATTTTTGCCGCAATTTTTTGTGCAGCAATGTACAGCATTAATAGCTGTGTTTTCCTGCACAAAAACGCATCAAAAACGCACCGTGTGAAAGCACCCCTATTCTATTTTTTTTCGCCTTTTTCAGTGATATGTAAAGTTTTGTTGTTAATTTTTACATTAGATTTTTATAATAATAATATAAAAGTAAAAAATTCTGTTCTCACTTTTTTTTTACTAAACCGCAAAAGTTGTGCTTATAATAAGTTTTGGAATTGTCACTTTTCTGTCTCGGATAATTTAATATATATAAAGTTTTAGGGTAATCAAAGGCGGGGCACAGGGTATGTTCACACGGTGCGGGGCGCATTTTTCTGTGTATTTGTGCCCCACAATTACGGTAATTCACAGCTCTCATAGAGTATTGTACGCCAGGAGAGAGAAGTGACGCGCCTCTGATAGTGAAAGTGAATGGGGCCGGCCCTCTGCGCTTTAGAAGTACGTGCTGACCACCGCGTACTTCAGAAACACCCGGCATATTGCGGTACATACAGTACACACCACAATACGCCGTGTGAACGTACCCTAAGGGTACGTTCACCCGGCTTATTTCTATACGTAATTGCGCGTGCATTTCGCCACATATTGCGCTTTATACGCGGCGAAGTGCGCACCGCAATCACGTTAATCTACAGCTCTTATAGAGAACTATGAATTGCGCGCCGTCCCCTCCGCCGTACAATACGATCGTATTGTACGCCGGGGGAGAGAAGTGACATGTCAGTTGGGGGCCGCCGGACGCCACCCCCCCTGCTTTGGAAATACGCGCTGATCAGCTGTGCTTCCAAAACACACGGTGTATTGCAGCGTGTACAGTACACGCCCCATACCCTAAGGCTATGTTCTTACTGCCTATTGTGGCGCGTATAGTACGTGCCACAATACGCCGGGTGTTTTGGAACCACGCGCTGATTCCAAACCAGGGGGGGTTGCCCAGGTGCCAGCGCCATAGACATGCATGGTCAGCGGCGCATATTCGCCGCTAACAATTGACATGTCAATTCTCCCCCCATGCGTACGATACGATGGTATTGTACATGCGGGAGGCTGTCGCGTAATTCATAGCTCTCTGAGAGCTATGAATTACCATAATTGCGGCATGCATTTCGGCACGTATAAAGTGCAATACGCAGTGAATTATGTGCGCAATTACGCTCGAAAATAAGCCGTGTGAACATACCCTCAGGCTTCACGCGGCTTATTTTGGGACGCATTTCGCTGCGTATTTCGCGCCGTACTGCACTCAAATACGAGAGAAATGCGCCCCAGTCATTACGGTAATCCACAGTTCTCATAGAGAACTATGGATTACGGCTCCTCTCCCTGCTTACACAATACGCCGAGCGGGGGGAGAAGTGACATGTCAATTATTCACGGCGTATACGGGCCGTTAATAATGAATGTCTATGCGCCCCCCCTCCCTCGCCCCTGCTCCTGAGCACACGGCGTAATTGCGGGGCGAAATACGTCTTCTTATAGCCTAGGCCATCTTTATGTAGAGCAACAATTTTATTTTTTTTTCAGATCCTCAGACAGTTCTTTGCCATGTTGAACTTCCAGTGACCAGTGTGAGAGGGATAACATCAAATTTAACACACCTTTCATACCTAAGACCTTGTAACACTAAGGAATTATGGTACTCCGTGGAGGCAAAATTGAAAATTAGGCACAATATGTCCATTTTCACCTAAGGGCATGTCCCCACGGCACGGGTTTTCGGCCGGTTTTTCAGCCGGTTTGCGGTTTTTCAGACCGCCTGAAAAACCGGCCGAAAACGAGCACAATTGTGCTCTATGGAAAACCCGTGCAGCAGTCCCCACTGCACGGTTTTTGCCGTCGGACGGTTTTGCCGCCGGCGGTCCGGCGGCAAAACATTGTAGAAGCACAATCTTCTGTCCGGTTTCCCGATGGAATGTGTGCTTCTCAATGGGAGGGGGGAGGGCTGTTCTCCGCTCATCACAGAGAAAAGTCTCCCCTCCCCCGCGGCCGTGGGGACGGGCGCACAACAGGACAAATACGGCCGGTTTCCTGTGCAGTGGGAACGCGCCCTAAGGGTTTACTCACTTATACAAGTTGTACACTGACTACTTTACCTTGTATCAAAGTGTCATAACTTCAGTGTTGTTCCATGATAAAATATATTACCATATAATAATATTATGATAATGTGAACATCTATGATGGCAAAGTGACACAATTCCAAAACTTACTTTTAGTGCGACTTTTGCTGTTTAACCTCTTACTGAAATTGGACGTATGAGTACATCATATCGTCGGTAAGGGGCTTTGTAGTGGGATTGCGCCACTAATTGCAGCTGACAACCGCTGGTACCAGCATGGGATGGAGCTGACTCTATTACATGCTGTTTAACCCTGTAGATGCCGTGGAAGCCATGGCAATGGCGTCTAAATGAATGAGAAGCGGTGTGTGGTCCCCATTGATTAACATGGCAGCTGGAAGCTTCGTGAAGGTTTCCATTGCTGCCATGTTTTTCGTTTTACTACTACTACTTTTTCGCTTTGACATGTCATTACTTGGAGCGGATCCGAAAATCGGATCGGACAGACGCAATGCAAACACGCAGCGGCGATCACTCATGTGAATGCCGCTGCGTGAATCTCACTGCTAATTGCTCGATGCGTGTCTGGGTCCGTTCAGACGGACCCAGACACGCATCCCAAAAGCGTATGTTCACATGGACACAAAATGGCGTGTAAACATACCCTAAGATGCTGAACCTCCGGATATATATATAGTCATACGGTCAACGGATGGTCGACATCTAGTAAAATACATGACACACGTACAAGGGACAATCTCGAACATATTTCACTATTTCCGTGGTGTAGATTTTACAATGTTTTAGGCAAGGCTGTGGAGTTGGAGTCGGTGTTTGCAGGAGTTGGAGTTGTCATAAAATGGACCGACTCCCAAAATATATGATAAGTTGGTCCAGTTAGTTCAATGCAGTCTAAAGAGCAAGAGGAATTGGGTCTGGCCAGTGCTACTGCTCCCATATCTTCAGCCTCATCACATGAGGAGTGTCATTGATGACATGGAGCGGGCAAAGCGCTGCCACAGGGGAAAAGATTCTGCTCCCATGGCAAACAGATTCAGCAAAATTTTTCATCTGCTTTCAAGGAAGTAGAAGAGTTCAACCATTCATCAAAGCTGACTGTGGCCGAGGCAATTCCTTTATACCCTGACATTGTTAGAGATGTTGACCCCTGTGGTCACCGCTTTGCCCCCAAGTTAGTGTAGAGAGGCCGTTCTCTAACCTGGAAATCATGAGATCAGATGTGAGGTCATGTATGCAGGATCTGATGGAGGCAATACTATTTCTCAGAACAAATTCAGAGACTCCAATGTTCCTGCAGTGTTTTGCATATTTACAATTTTTTTGTGTTCTAAAGTCATATCCAATAAATATATTTTACACTGACAAGCAAAATGGTAACAATGTTTTGAACTTGTGACTTTCAGGCTCCATGTCTCTCCAAGCACTACAGCTTTGTACATGAGGCTACTTTAATTTTATATACAGTCATCTTACCGATCTCATACATAAATTTGACTTGCAAGTATTTAGCATCAAAATGTTAATTATTATTTTGTTAGTATTTGGGAAATCCACCTTTGGCTTTCAATACTGCCTGAATCCTTCTGGGCTCTGAATCAGATTCAAGCGCATCTTGACCAAAATCTAATCCCAGGTCTCTTCTACACCTTCCCCATGTCGGTGCAGACTGGATTTGGATACAATTACAGCTTTTTATTCAACTCTACCCACAAGTGTTTAAAAGATCAAAACCGTGTTACCCTTTTGCTTGTGTCTGTTCTACCTAAATAGCTTGATTATTGTATCATAAGGTGATAAACAGCCTGATGTTACCATTTTACTACAGTAAAGTTATCACTTAAACATGCGCCGTGTATGAGGGAGTCGGAGGTTTGGGAAATTGAGGAGTCGGGGCTTTGGCTTGCCGACCCCACAGCCCTGGTTTTAGGACACGGATTAGCCCTGTGCAATATGTATGTGCACCTGGGTGAGATGTTTTGAAGAGGTCTTGTGTCGGTGGCCCTGTACAACAGTTAAAAGAAGCTACACTCCACCACCGCCCACCAGGACTGGTGACCCCTACCAGCCTTTTGCTTGGTAACATAAATATGAAGTAATTTCTGTAGACAGTCCCAGTATCTGGACTGACTACAGGCTTTAATGCAAAGGGTGCATTAACATACACTCTATAGCCAAAAGTATGTGAACACCTGGCCACCATGTTCTTTGCACGGTTTATTCCTAAGACATGGCGGTTATTTGGAGTGGGGTCCACTTCTATGGCTATAACAACCTCCACTTTTCAGGGAGGATCTTGGAGTGCGTCTGTAGGAATTGGTACCTATTCTGTCACTATATTTGTGACTTCAGGCTGTCCGTGGATGAGAAGGTCTGACTTGCATCAGCAGTCCAGCTCACCCGCAGGGTATGTTAACACATAGTGGTAGTGCAGTCCAGATTTATTTCTTAAAATAAATAACCTCACAATGGCGACACGTCTCTGGTCCTGCCCATTCTTCATACAGGCAGCCTCCAGCCACCACGCCATGGTATTTGTGATTGGCTGCAGCAGTTATATAGGAAGTGATGTCATTGCAGGAGCTGAGGTGTAGAGTGAAGACAAATGTGGGTGGAAAAATCTGCAGCAAATCTGCATCATGTGATCGTGGCTTAAAGGGGATTTGCCAGGACGCCAGTTACTTACCTCTTATCAGCACGGGAGTAGAATATAAACAAATCATGCTGAGTCATGAAGGCTGCAGGGGAGAGAGGGAGGGGGTGAGTAGAGAGTGAGGAAGAAGGGAGCGTCTCAAAACTTAACTGAAATAATAAGGGCATGTCCCCACGGCACGGGTTTTCGGCCGGTTTTTCAGCCGGTTTGCGGTTTTTCAGACCGAAAATGAGCACAATTGTGCTCTATGGAAAACCCGTGCAGCAGTCCCCACTGCACGGGTTTTCCGCCCGGCGGTTCGGCGGCAAAACATTGTAGAAGCACCATCTTCCGTCCGGTTTCCGGATGGAAGATGTGCTTCTCATTGGGAGGGCTGTTCTCCGCTCCGCTCGCAATTCCGGCTTGAATAAGGTGCGGGGGCGCGGCCCGACGGCCCCATAGACTTCCATTATCCACGGCGCGTATTGCGCCTGGATAATGTGCATGTCACTTCTCCCCGCCCGGTGGATTCGCCGGCCGGGGAGGAGCGACGGAATTACCGTAATTACTGCGACGGATTGGCGCCGTACTGCAGCGCAAATCCGGCGCGCAGTATGGCGCCAATCCGCGGCGAAATAAGCCGTGTGAACATGGCCTAACAGTACAACAGTGGATTCTCAATACAGCAAGACACAGCCTCATAGACTGCACTTTCTTCCCTGTCCCTTAAAAGCTCATTCATTTTGCCTGTCATCAGATAAGAAGTGTTTCACCAAGCGCGGCCTGTCAGCTCCTCTGGTCCCTCTGGTCGTGTCTAGTGGAAGCTTTCAGGTAACTAAGGGGATTTGAGCAATGCTGTAGCTCTGAGTCTTCACTTTTTGTAATCACATATATTTAGAAAAGTGATTTAATACCCATTTTGGAGGTTCCCACGTCAACATTACATGGTGGCAAAACCCCTTTAAGTCTTTATATAGTGTATTTTCTGTGACAGTGGAAGCCTGTTTTTGCAAGAAGATCAATGCTGACAATACAGTTTGTAAGGCTGAAAAAAGACAGACGTCCATCCAGTTCAGCCTATTGTGCTGTAGTGTTGATCCAGAGGAAGGTAAACTCCCCCCATGAAGTAAAAGCCAATTGTCCTCATTTTAGGGAAAAAATTCCTTCCCGACTCCAATCTGGCAATCAGAAAAATCCCTGGATCAATGACCCTTCTTCGGAATCCTAGTCACTATAACTTATTATATTATTACGCTCCAGAAATGCATCCAGACCCTGTTTGAACTCTGTTAGTGAATTCACCATGACAAGTTCCTCTGGCAGAGAGTTCCACAGTCTCACTGCTCTTACAGTAAAGAATCCCTTTCTATGTTTATGTAGAAATTTTCTTTCCTCAAGACGTAAAGGATGCCCCCTTGTTCTAGATACAGCCCTGTGTATAAATAAATCTTGGTAGAGATCTCTATATTGACCTTTGATGTATTTAAACATATTTATTATGTCCCCCCGAAGCCTTCTTTTCTCTAAACTAAATAACCCTAACCTTGCTAATCTTTCTGGGTATTGTAGTCCACCCAGTCCTTTTATTATTTTTGTTGCCCGCCTTTGTACCTGTTCAAGCTCTACAATGTCTTTCCTGTGCACTGGTGCCCAAAACTGTACACAATACTCCATGTGTGGTCTAACCAGTGACTTGTATAATGAGAGAACAATGCTGTCATCAAGAGCATATAATAGAACATCTATAGACAATTTGGAAATCTTAGGGTATGTTCACACAGCGTGTTGACTCCGTGTGAACATATGTTATTAGATGCTTGCCTTTTTTAGATCCTTTTGTCAGACCCAAACACGTATCTAATAATGTGCAATGTGATTTACATTGCTTTTAACTTGAAACACGCAGTGGCGTTCACATGAGTGATTGCCAATGCGTATCTCATTGCGTCTTTCGGATCCGTTCCAAGAATTGACATTTCAATTCTTGGTCCGAAAGATGCAGCAGGAGCCCGATTTAAAACCATGGGGTGCGATCCTGCTGCATCCAACAGGTATCTAAACACGCAGCTGCATGTTTGGATGCGTGTTGAATCCGTTTAAGATCCAATCGCCGCTGCGTTTTTTCAAATCCAAAACAGATCCAAAAACGCCATGTGAACAACCCCTTAGGCAACTTCACAATGCCAAAAGCCTTTCTCATCAACCTCTCTGCAGCTGGTCTATGTGAGTTTTATACTTTTGGTGACATTCTCTTACTGTCTATAAGTTAGGGACTGTGCAATATTATGGTACAACAATATAGAAATCCTCTTCGGATTGAAAACCGCATTAGATGATGTGGTTTTCAAGAAGTATTCTATGTGGCTTTAGAGGCTGCTTTTTTCCGGACAGATTCTCAGTCAGAAAATGAGTCCCATTTATCTCTATGGGTTTTGGAAGAGGATCTGACAAATAAATGTTTTTTGACTTGAAATACGGCAGATTATTGAACATGTTCTAAATTTTTTTTTTCTTTCTTTAATTAAACAGCTTTTTAAAACCAACCTCAAGAAAATCCGAGTCATGAGGACTGCAGCTTGTATTTTGAATTGAGGTCTATGGGAATGTTTACAGACGTTTTTTGACGGTTTTGAGAAAACAAATCTGCATCAAAAACCGACTGGAAATGCTCGCCGTGTAGACGGATTCTTATAGCGCTGTTATTCTCGCAATGATTTGTCTACTACTAGATATGTCTCTATATTTCTTTACAGTACCGCAATCACATCTGGAAGAATAGAAGTGAATGGTGTCAATCTGCATTACCAGCGCACAGGACGTGGAGATCATGCGGTTCTGTTACTTCCTGGAGTTCTAGGTGTGAATTTATTATAAATCATGAAGGATATGGTAGTGGGGGGGTTGGTGGACCAGGTAAATGGATTTATTGTGCACCTAGTTCAGTGCTTGTCAACTTTTCTATGCTAACAAGCATACAATTTTTTTTTTTTTTTTTTTTTAACTGTAACACTTGGTAATGAGTGAAGAGCTGGCCATGGCTTTCTCTTGTCACATTTATGAGCCTTAAAGAAACAGACAGGAGCCCCTCCCCCCTCCATTTAAAAAAAAAAAAATATATATAGGTCACATAGCAGGGACCCATATCCATCTGACATTGATGTCATATTCTTTGGATATGCTTTAAAGGAGTTGTCTCCCTTCAGAGTTTCAGAGAATGCATGAATGAAATACTCTGTCACTTCCTGGTTCAGACTGACTCATTTGCATAGAGCTCCATGCTTGTACAGCTCAGTGCTCTGTTGTGCTTTCAGATGCTAATTAGATCAGATTAGCTTCTCAAACTACTAACAGGACTTCTTATATGATCCCCAAAACAAAAGCCCTAATTACAGTTCTGTTTATTTTACATAAATCAAGCTTTTTACTGCTGAGCAGCACAGGACACTGCCATGACCTGTGTGATGACATCACTCACTGTTATCTCATTGAACAAACAGCAGGGGGAGAATTGTTTACAGGTCAGTTACTGAGGGAACTGAAATAGCCAGGGAGGTCATAAATTCACTTGTATCTCCTTAGGGAAACAGAGGAACAAAGCAATATATTTGGAAAATGTCTTTATTTTGTGTTCCCTACAATTTGAAAGCTATTCTTTGTAGCGAGACAACCGCTTTAAATGTCTGTGATATCATTATATCACAGACATGCTTCTATAGCTCTTCATCCCCACATATAGTGAGCACCTGGAATATTAGGGTATGTTCATACAGCGTTTTTCAGATCCATTTTTTGGATCCGTTTTTTGGACCCAAACGGACCCAAAAAACACATCTAACAATGTGCAGTGTGATTTACATTAGTTTGCAATGTAAAACACGCATGTTCAGACGAGTGATCACCGATGCGTGTTTACTTGCGTCTTTTCGATGCGTTTTTCGGATCCGTTTAAAGAATTGTCATGTCAATTCTACTTGCGTTTTACGCAAGTGAAATCCCCATAGGAAACAATGGAGTGCGTTTTTGGAGCCTGAAAACTGGATCCAAAAACACAACACACTTTTGGTTGCGTGTTGGGTACGTTTGGATGCGCTTTTCACATCCGAAAAATGCATTGAATTAAAATTTGAATGTCTGATTTAAAAGAAAACGCATTGAAAGACAGATCCGAAAAATGCATCCAAAAACGCATGCAAAACGTATCCAAAAATGCATTTGCAGATGCGTTTTTGGATGCAGTTTTCAATGCATTTTTCATGTAATGAAAAACGAATCTAAAAACGGATCCATCACGGCGTGTGAACATACCCTTAAACATATCCATTTATTTTCCAAATTTCATGAATTAAAGCACAGTTCTGCTACAAAAACTCCCATTTGGCAACCTAACCTAAACCCAAACCTTCCTATCTCTAGTTAAAGTACATGTCCTGGAAACTTAAAGGGGGTTGTCTCACTACAAAGATTAGCTTTCAACCTGTAGAGAACAGTAAATGAAGCCGTTTTCCAAATACATTGTTTTGTTTATTTTTCTTTATTGAGGAGACAAAAGTGATTTTATGGCTATGTTCACACGGCTTATTCTGGCACGTATTTCAGTCTGTAATTCGCATCGTACTGCGCAAATTACGGGCTGAAATACGTCCCAGTCGTTACGGTAATCCACAGCTCTCATAGAGAACTATGGATTACGTCTCCAGAGAAGTGACATGTCAATTATTCACGGCGAATACGCGCCGAGAATAATGCATGTCAATGGGGCCGTTAACAATTAGTGTTCATCAGGGTTCACTCCTTGTTAATGGTTTTATGTTTTTGCAGCTGCTCATTTGCAAATCCGTGCAGCCGCTTATTAAGCTAATCGAAAATTCCTGGTCCAGGGTGCTGCAGCAGCTCTTGGCTTGCGCAGCTCTCCTCTATTCATGTCTATGGAAAATGAATGAGAAGAAATGTGCAAATGCGGCCATATCTCTGAGGCCGGCTTGTAGCGAGCTATCAGCTGGCCTCAGATGGGATTTTGAGAAGTGGCAAAACCCCTTTAAGCTAATTGAAAATCTTTGCTACTGGGTGCCAAACCAGTTTTTGGTTACGTGGCGGCAACACTGTGATAGCATTGAGATTGCACTGTGTATTCCTACCCTTATGGCTTTATGTTGAGCCGCTCTTCCCTCTACACTAAGGGTTTGTTCACAGCTGAAAGACTTGTAGACATTTCCACAACTAGACAATATACAGTATGTGTATGGACTTCTGTGCACATGGTGGAGAAACCCCATTCATGTGAATAAGACTAATCTTCTCGTACAACAGTAACCTCTTATTACCAAATACATTGCTCTTCAAATTCTGCTTACTTTTGGAGCTAGAGTAGTTTTTGACTTGCTTGTTTCTACACGTTTTCCTAGATTACAAACTATGGCTGGCTGGTGACCTCACTTCCTGCTGTGTCTTATTAGTGGCACTGGAGCTTGTTTATGTTTCTTACTGACAAAATTTAACCTTTTAGAATTCTGTAGCCTTTTATTCTGCTATTTAAATCGTTCCCTCACCAATGTCACTCTAACAGGCTCAGCTAGGAATAGTAGAGCTGATATGCAAATCACTGCTGTAGAACCACCCACTGTCTGAACAGGAAGTGGGAGCCTTAAAGGGGTGTTATCGTTTGAGCTGCTCGTGCTGTTCAGCTAATTTTCTCAGATTGAGTTTGAAATCCAGGGGCGTGTCTCTCCTCCCAGGAGGCGTGTCTCCACTCACTGAAGAACTGTGACATCATCATTTTGTTTAAAGCAGGGGATGCAGACGGTTGTCTGGATATAACAGCTCTGTAGCCTCCTGCCTGCTTATGTCTGCAGCCTTGAGGCTCCAAACTCCAGCAAGCACCTGTCAGATATCTTAGTTTACACACAACTGAAAGCCAGTAGCTGTTACTTCTAGTGGTGTTCATCCAAATTGTGCTGACAACAGGCAGAGATCTTTGACTCAACTACAAATGTCAGCTTCAAGTAAAGATCTCTGCTTGCTGTCAATGACATGTGAGTGAAAACAATGTGGGGAGAAGCAAATCAGCTTTGAGAGAAGGCACTGCTCAGCTTGTAATTAACTTGGGCTCGTGGTGCAGAGGTAGTGCAGTGAGCAGTGATAGAGTATTGCTTTTACAACGAAGAGGTTTGGAGTTCTAGTCCGTCACAGGGTATATTTTTTTTCCCCCCCTAAATTCTACACATATGTAGAGAGACCTAAAATATATATGTTAATCTCTATAATGATATATATACACATACAGGGCTCCCCTATATCATGTCTCATCCCCCAGAATATATGCATTGTATCACGTATGTTGGAAGTGCTTGGTGTGACTGCAAGGATAGGGGAGCTTTGTGTGTGTATATGAGTAAAATTATAGATGTCTACACATATATTTTCATATCTTTACATATGTGTACAAATTTTAAAGAAAAAAAAAAACCTACTGATGGGGCTTGAACTCCTAACCTCTGTCTTGCAGAACTGCTCAGCTAAGCACTGGACTACACAGACAGCTTGTACAGCCACATTGTTGAATCCTTGTGTTATAAACTACAGGTGATGACGTCATAAGGAGGCGGGGCTTGCATTTGATCTGAGGAACAGAACGTCTTCTTTTCTAAGTAGCAGCTTAAGGACTGGATCTGTGAGGAGGTTAATCAACCTCTTGGCAAAAGCCCTTTAAACAGCCAGTAAGTGCCCCGATCATCACCATAGAGCTGGGAGATGTACATAGAGCCAGCAGGCCTTGGTTTCACTATCGATTTTAACAGCTCAGAGGGGAGTAAACACAGAGTGTGCAGGCAGCCAATCACAGCGCAGGGGGCGTGGCCGGGGCGTTTTCTATCTAGGGGCGTATCCCAACAGGCTGAATGAAATGTCAGCCAGCCAATCACAGTGCAGGGGGCGTGTGTAGGGTGCGAGAATCGACCAGGGGGCATTCTGACCAGCAACAGCAGAAATAGAAGACAGATTTACAGAGATGCTCATATCTGCTAAACCAAGTGACAGAGGTAATGCAACCCAATTACAAAAGTGCTTATTTTTACTGTCCCCATAATCTGAGACATGATCTTTGTAACGATAAAACCCCTTTAAGCTGGCTGTGAAGAACAGGCTTTGAGAAACAGCATAAGAACACACCTTTACATTTGTTAGGATAGGAAACTATTATAACTGAGTCAGGAGAATGTCTAATTTTGATTGACCGAGCCAAAAACAGCAGAATGGGAATCAGGAAATTACTGTAAACGTATTCTATGGCGCTTACTATTGGATGCTTCCAAAGGACTTCTAAAGACATTAAAGGACACTATCATAGATGTTTCACAAAAAATATATATTTGAATGTTCCTTTGAAAATACAGGAACTCAACATCTTAGAAAATCCCCTGAAAAGTGGTAATGGATGAGAGTAAACGGATTTTCTAACTTTTCAGATGTATCCAGAACTTTCAGAAAGCTTACTCTGCATGCTGGGCCATTTCTTAACATCTGATCATGAGATCGCTGAGTAACTGAGATATGAATGTTCCACTAAAGGCCTGATGAAAAACACTGAATCTTATTAGCTCAGTTCCATTTACACACGTGGACAAAATTCTTGGTATCCTTACGTTGCAGAAAGAAGAACCCACAATGGTCACTGAAATAACTTGAATCTGACAAAAGTAATAATAAATTTAAATTTGCTGAAAATCAACAAATGAAAATTAGACATTGCTTCTGAATTATGGTTGAATCAAAAAAAAAAAAAAAAAAAAAAAAAAAAAAAGGTCTGGCTAAAAATGCTACCCGTAACTTAATATTTTGTTGCACAAACTATTGAAGCAATTACTGCAAATAGATGATCTCTGTAACTCTCAATTAAACTTCTGCACCTTTCTACAGATATTTTGGTCTACTCCTCGTGAGCAAACTGCTCCAGCTATCTTAGGTGTGAAGGGGGCCTTCCCCAGACTACATGTTTCAGCTCCTTCAACATATGTTCAATAGGATTTAGATAAGGCTCATATAAGGCCACTTTAGAATAGTCCAATGCTTTGCTCGTAGCCATTCTTGGATGATTTCAACTGTGAGTTTTGGGTCATTATCCTGTCAGAGGACACATGAGCTACGACTTAGACCCAACTTTCTGAAACTGGGGAGCACATTTTGCTCCAGAATGTCTTAATAGTCTTAGGATTACATTGTACCCAACACAAATTCAAGACATCCTGTGCCAGATGTAGCAAAGTAGCCCCAAAACATATTTGAGCCTCCTCCATGTTTCACAATAGGTACAATGCTCTTGTCTGTATATGCTTCATTTTTACATTTGTAAACATAGAGCCGATGTGATTTGCTAAAAAGCTCCAGTTTTGTTTTGTCTGTCCAAAGGAACATTCTTCCAGAAGCTTTTATGTCTTGTCAATGTGCATTTTGGCAGATTCCAGTCTTTCTATTTTTATGATTTGCTTTTATCACTGGTTTCCTTTTTAGTCATTTTCCAGTAAGTCAACTTTGGCAAAGACAGCGATGGATAGTGCGATTTGACACTGATGTACCTTGATCTTGGAGTTCACCTTAAAGGGGTTTTGCTATGAAGTAAGATTGACGTGGGAAGATTGCAAATGAAATAACAAACATTTTCACCATTCATTATTATTATTAAAAATTCTGCACCGTTTTTTGCTTTAGCTGCTCCTTTAGTGATCCATTGTTTACATCTCCAGGGGATAGGACCAGGGCTGAGAGCTCCTCACTCCTGGTCAGACATGCTCAGACATCAGTTTTCCACTCAGGCAGCTACTGAGTGTTCAAACCCCAGGTGCTCTGACTCTACTCCTGTCCTTTGTACTTCTTAGTAATTAGTCAAACAGTGCAAATAAAAAAGAAACCTCAATGAGGTATGTGCATTGATCAAGAGAAAAATCCACAGGTTTGGTTCCTGCAGGGATTTGAACCTAGAACCCTTGTGCCTGAAGGCAAAAACTTAACCTCTCAGCTACTCACAATGCTTTACATAAACAGACCTTTTTACAGAGAGGGAAGGCATGGTGATGTCATCCTGCTTGGTAACATGATATGCAATTCAAACAAATCACACATGCTCCCTTCTGAGCACACAGAGCTGAAGAGCTGGATGCAGGAGGTATGAAATGAGATTGTGGCAAAACCCCTTTAAATCTCTTTGAAAATTGTTTTGGATTCTTTGGTTATCATTAATATTATCAGTCTCTTCAATATTTCATTAATTTTCCTCCAGGGAGGTTGGCTACAGTCCTACAGACCTTAACATTCTGAATAACATGTGAAACTGTAGTAACAGGAACATCAAGATGTTTGGAGATGGCCTTATAGTCTTTACCTTTTAAAGGGGTTTTGCCACTATCTCATTTCATACCTCCTGCATCCACCTCTTCAGCTCTGTGTGCTCAGAAGGGGGCGTGTGTGATTTGTTTGAATTGCATATCATGTGACCCAGCAGGATGACATCACCAGGCCTTTCCTCTCTCTAGTCAAAGAAAGGTCTGTTTATGTGTAGAACTGTAAGTAGCTACATTGTAGCTCAGAGGTAAAACTTTTGCCTCCAGGCACAAGGGTCCTCGGTTCAAATCCCTGCAGGAACCAAACCTGTGGATTTTTTTTTCTCCTTATCAATGCACCTGCTTCATTGAGGTTTCTTTTTTTCTGTTATTTGCACTGTTTGACTAATTACTAAGGAGCACAGAGGACAGGAGTAGAATGACAGCACCTGGGGTTTGAACACTCAGTAGCTGCCTGAGAGGAGAGGTGATGTCTGAGCATGTGCAACCAGGACTGAGAAGCTCTCAGCCCTGGTCGTATCCCCTGGAGACGAGCTGTAAACAATGGATCACTAAAGGAGCAGCTAAAACAAAAACGGTCAAAACCAACAGGAAACCAGGACTATTAATGTCCTTGGAATGAAAACTCTAGACTAACAATTCACAAAATTTCACAAGAGAGATAAAGTCATAAAACATAACTTTTAATAATAATGCATCTAAAAACATAGATGACTCGACATCTCCACCAAACAATATTTTAATATAATGGACCAAAAACCCTAAGTGACTATAACAGTAGCCCTATCCTACCAATACAGGACGATCGCCCTGATAAGAGCGCTCCCGTCAGGAACCTAACCCTGATCTATGAAAATTACTATACCGTCAAATACTCCAATCCCGTCCCGATATGTTTCGACCAGCCTCAAACCTATCTGATCACCTCAGGGGACGAATTATGAGGAAAAGATGTTCCTGACGGGAGCGCTCTTATCAAGGCGATCGTCCTGTATTGGTAGGATAAGGCTACTGTTATAGTCGCTTAGGGTTTTTGGTCCATTATATTAAAATATTGTTTGGTGGAGATGTCGAGTTATCTATGTTTTTAGATGCATTATTATTAAAAGTTATGTTTTATGACTTTACCTCTCTTGTGAAATTTTGTAAAACAAAAACGGTCCAGAATTTTTAACAATGATGAATGGTGAAAATGTTTATTATTTAATTTATGAACTTCCCATGTCAATTTTACTTTGTGGCAAAACCCCTTTAACATGTTTTTCTATAATTTTGTTTTTAATCTCCTGAGACAACCCTCTCCTTAGCTTCCTTTGGTCCATGTTCAGTGTGGTACACACCATGATACCGAACTGCTTTTAACTCTTTAAATAGGCAGATTGACCGATTACAATGTTGAAGACACATATGATGTTAATTACAGGAAACACCTTAGTTTAACATGTCTCTAAAGTCAAATTATTTTCATTCTTTCCTACCATCATTTTGTCCAGGCCAGATTCATTTTCTTTATTTTTTTAGTTTTTCGGTTCAACCATAATTCAAACGCAGTGTCTGATTGTCATTCGTTGATTTTTCAGTAAATTTATTGATACTCTTGATGGTTTCACGTTATTTCAGAGACCAGTGTTGTTGTTTTTTTGTTTGTTTTTTCACAGAGGGTACTAACAATGTTGTCCACGTGTTTCTGTCGGTACTTCTTGAGAGAGGGCTTTGCCTGGTATTAATGCTTAGGACTTCATGACTAAAACTGACCTACTGATGTACTCTTTATATAACAACATATTATTACTGTTTATGCTGCTTTCCTATCTTATTAGGATCCAGTCAAACTGATTTTGGACCCCAGCTCAAATCTCTTAATAAGGAAATTTTTACTGTAATTGGGTGGGACCCTCGAGGACATGGACTCTCCGTCCCACCACCACGAGACTACCCTGCAGATTTTTTTTCAAGGGATGCTAAAGATGCTGTAGAGTTAATGCAGGTAATTTTCTGAAACTAGAATTAATTAAATTGATTGTAAATGCATCGGATCTAACATCACAATATCACAATATAATTCTTTTTATCTTAACCTCTTCAGGACCCGGCATTTTTTTTTTTTGTGACACGTTCGTTTTTCCCTCCTCGCCTTCTGAAAGCCATAACTTTTTTATTTTTCCACCTACATAGACACGTGAGGGCTTTTATTTTGCAGGACAAGATGTACTTTCTAATGGTGTTATTCAATATACTATAGAATATACTGGGAAACCGCAAAAAAATCCAAGTAGGACAAATTGTGAAAAAAAAACGTATTTTCGCCATGTTTCTGGCTGATTTGCTTTTACGGCGTTCAATCTTCGGTAAATATAATGTGTTATCTGTATTCTACAGGTTGTTACACATCCGGCAATACCAAACATGTAGGGTTTCCATCATGTTTTGGTACGGTAAATAAATTCCAAACATTTTCTATTTTTGAAATTTGCGCCGCGGCGCCAGTTTGTGCGACCAATAACTTTTTTGTACTAACACCTACGGACGTCAGTGAGGGTGCATTTTTTGCACGCTGAAGTGTACTTTTTATCGCTAGTAGTTTGGAATGCATGCGACTTTTTTGATCATTTTTATTCCATTGTTTGAGTGACGTAAAATGACCAAAAAACGCAATTTTGGCGTTTTGGATTTGTTTTCTTCTACGGTGTTCAGCGTACGGGATAAATGATGTTATATTTTTATAGATCGGACTTTTTCGGACGCGGCGATACCAAATATGTGTAACTTTTTTATTTTAATGATTTTATTTGTCAAATGGGGACAGAGGGGTGATTTGAACTTTTAATACTTTTTTTTTTTTTGTATTTTAAAACTTTATTTTATTTTATTTTTTACTGTAACATTTAGTCCCCCTATGGTGCTTGACGACTAGGGGGGGCGATTGTTAATACAACCTAATGCATTGCATAGGCCATGCCTTAGGGTGTACAAAGATGGCGGTTTCCCCACTTCGTGTCTGCGGACGGACGTGGGGCAAACTGGCCAGTGTAAGTGACGGGAGCCTTCACAAGGCTCCCCACCACCATGCCTGGTCGTCGGATCGGCGCAGCATAGCTGCCGATGACCGTAACGATCAGTGCGCGGCACCGGTCGGCGTTCATTCAGACGCCGCAGCCATCTTTGCCGCGTCGTCTGAAGGGTTAAACAGCGCCAGTGGGCGGAGCCACCCGCCGGTGCTGTTACTGCCGGGTGTTAGCGGCGATCAGCCGCTAACACCCGGCGGCTGTGCGGGGGGGTCGCGGAGCGATCCCCCTGCAAAGCCCCTTAGCGGCCCTGGGACGTACTCATACATCCAGGGTCGTTAAGGGGTTAAATATATCCTTGTACCTTAAACACTGTTATGTGCTAAGCCATTACGATTTAGCCCCCACTGCCAGAATCCCCACAATCACTAGTAGGGGATTTTAACCCCTTAAGCCGAACGCCTGAAAAGTAGTTAATGACCAGAACATTTTTTTTTAGTTTTTGCCTCCTTGTGTTTCAACAGTTGTAACTTTTTTATTTTTTTCAATGACGCAGTTTTATGAGGCCTCGTTTTATTCGAGACAAGTTGTACTTTATGGAGGAATAGTTTATGTTCACTTTTTTTTACACCATTAACATTTCACTCTTAACTTTTTAGATTAATTCTACAGGTTATTACGGTCGTTTTTATACCTAATATGTGTATGGTTTTTTTTTGTGTAGTATATGCACAATTATTTTTTCTTACATTTTTATTTTGTTTTTTATTTTTTTTACACTTTTTTTATTTTTTACTTTTTTTTTTAAATCCCATGAAGGGATAACTGTTTTACCTTTTTTTTTTTTTTTTTTTTTTTTACTTAGTAATGTATTAGCATAATACATTATAATCTGTGTCAGTCTGACACAGGCAGTGATCAGGACAGCACACAGTGTGCCCTGATAGCTGCTTCTTACACAGACAGCCCTGGGGCTACTCAGTCCCCAGGGCTGACTGTGCAGCCGTTCCTTGGGCTCTGTTGGGTCACCGGGCGTTCCGATCACCCGACAGAGCAGGGAAACCCTTTGATTGCGCTGCGGTGACGATCCACGGCAATCAAAGGGTTAAAGCAGCGGGGAGCGGAGGTTTCCCCGATGCTCGCAGGAGCTGCGCTGGGATCCGGGCTGTGTAGTACAACCCCGATCTCAGCGCTGCTGCGACGCCGGGAGCTGCAAACTCCGATGTCTGCATTGACGTCAAGACGTCGCTGCAGACAAACGACCTGAAATGCCCACTGTCAAAAGACGGTGGGCGGTCATTAAGGAGTTAAAGCAGTGTAGAGCAACACTGTGCATGCTCGACCACAGCTTCATTTAAACTCCTCCTTACTGTGGTTGTTCAGTTATAAGGTATGGATTCATGTACATGTGTCACTGACAGATGTGATATTAATCATTTTCCTCAATGAATAAATAATCTGCAGAATTATTTTTGACTCGTTTGATTTGGTTTTCTTTATTTACCTTTAGGACTTGTGTTACAATCTAATGTAGATTTAGATTACTTTTATGTAGAAAATTCTGAAGGGTTCACAAACTTTCAAGCACCACTGTACATAAATGCACTGTTTGGAGACGACATCCTGCTGAGTTTGTCAGCTCTTCAGGACAAAGAAGAGCATTTGCATAAATGTATGACATACTTCAAAATGTATTATGACAGGCTAACAGTTCCCTTAAATTATTACGATGTAGAAAGATTGACCATTACAATGTGAACATGAATGCTATGTTTTTAAACATTACTTTACTTACTTTTTACTTGGATAACAATGCTGCCAGAATGGCACTATAAGTATAAGGCCATTTCCCCACGGCACGGGTTTTCGGATGGTTTTTCAGCCGGTTTGCGGTTTTTCAGACCGCCTGAAAAACCGGCCGAAAATGAGCACAATTGTGCTCTATGGAAAACCCGTGCAGCAGTCCCCACTGCACGGGTTTTCCGCCCGGCGGTTTTGTCAAAAACATTGAACATGCACAATCTTCCGTGTGCTTCTCAATGGGAGGGGGGGCTGTTCTCCACTCATCGCGGAGAAAAGCCGTTCCCCCCCCACCCCCCCGCGGCCGTGGGGACGGCCGCAAAACAGGACAAATACCGGCCGTATTTGTTCTGTGCCGTGTAAACGGCCCCTAAATGTACAATGAGGAAAATGTTCCTAAAATTACTTAGAAAATCATTATTGCAGTCATGGTAAAAACTACATGCACAGTATCTAGATCTATTTTCAGTAGTGTGGTGATTGTGTGGACTACATTACTACTAGGAGGGCAAGTGCATTTCTTTTATTTCTTTTTTAATTGAATGTTTATTACATTTTTTAATTCACAACCATGTAGGAAGTATATATAGAAAAAGTAGAAATGCAAATATACAAATAACTCAAAGGATAAATGACAAAAGGGAATAATCTGTGAGGGAGAACAAAATTCCTCTTTACTGACCACTTGAAAAAAATCCAGCAACAGTCAACTAATAGCATGTGTAGGAGAAAGGAAAAACAATTAGAGAAAAGGGATTATTATAATTTATGGATTTTTAAGAAGGGGATATATTAGGAGTCCCATGGCTTCCAAACCTCTTAAAAAATTTCAGTATTATTTTGTTAATAAGCGGTAATCTTTTCCTTACATGTAATTTCATTTATCCTTGCATGGGATTGTTTCAGTCTCAGTGGCAACCTCTGCTTCCAAAATGCCACTGTTACACGTTTTAATGCTGTTAGGATATATAGAGAAAGTTTGGACACCTATATAGGTATATTTCTAGGCAGAACATTCAGAAGAAAACCGAGGGTTCCAAAGGTATCCTACTGGGGAAGACTTTAAATAATACCTTGCTGACTAGGTTCCAGAAGGGCTGTATAGGGGAACATTCCCCAAAAATATGGATGAGAGAGCCAGAAAAGATGTCACACCTCCAACATTCCCATGGAGAATGGGATTAAATTTCTGAATTCTGGGATGTGGTACCAAATCATCATGATTTTGTACTGGTTGTCCTCATTGACTATGTCACGTATCTAACGGGGTCGGTTAGGACTGACACTGTAGAACGCCGATTATTGTGGATCCTCTGGGCCACCACAAGCATAGATGGATAGGTGGAGACCACGTCAGGGAGTGGAGTCTAAGAGGCCCCCGGTCTTCACTGGAGCCTGGCGCAAGGCCAGACGGACTTTGCTGCGTTTAACCTCCAGATCGCTGGGGCTACTCGCAGTAACAATGCAGGAAAAGGACACTGCGTATAGGCAGAGGTGACGGATCACAGAAGGTGTAGCCGTAGGTAGGTACCAGGTGACAAGGTCCCAGGTAATTAGCAGACTGGTACAATGGCAAGATAACAGTAGGAATAGACTTATGCAACGGCAGGAACAGCAGTAGAGATACTTTATGTAACACAGGGTTAACACAGGTAACATAGCAAGTAGGACAGGACTCAAGCTCGCTGAAGAACATCCATGAACTGACCAGGAACAGAGGCAGGAAATTCCTTAAATAAGTGGAGGTCACAGGTCATGGGTCGGTTAATTAGGACACTATCCCTTTACATCTAGGGAAGCTGCCCTACGGGGCACGCGTGTGTGCAGAGGAAGTCACAGAGGCTCGCAGCTTTAGCGAGGACAGGCGAGTACAAACAATCAGAGGCAGCGGTTACCGACGGAACACGGCCATGCCAGCAGTCCGGTGCAGGGACCACGGTATGGACCATGACAGAATCAGTTACAGAGATGATGGTCACGCACACCAATGTCATGAACGGGGTTAGGGTGGGTGCTAGTGAGAGGCAAATATCGCCAGGCTGTAGTATAGGTTATTAACTCACTGCACACCAGAGGCAAAATCATGCATTTAAAAAGTGTTTATTTACAAGAGGCGTGGAGCATGCTTAAATATTACATGTGAAAATAGTAAGGGTATAAACATACTCAACAAGTACTTTACACAGATAATTGTTAAATTAGCGAGATGATGTCAATAATGTCGACGTGTCGGCAGACGCCTTTATCAAGTGACATCTGTGGTAAAACAAAAAAGTAAAATAAAGGAAGCAGTGATTGAGAGAATAGAATGGAATATAGAAAGGTAGGAATAAGATGGAGGGAAAGTAGGGATGGAGAAATAGGTAGAATTACTAATAAGTAAAAGGAGGAAAAAATGGACCATGGTATCAGAATCGGATTCTTACCTAAAACAAAATTGGCATGAGATACTAGGAATCGTGTTAAGACCGGTAACATAAGGTGGGGAGCTGTAGAGACAAAGAAGTGGGATTATGAAATAGGTAAGTGAATGCTGGCAAAGTGAGGTCAAGGTAGTAGTAGGGTAATATACCAGTACAGCGTGCAGCAAGGGGGAAAAACAGGTTAGGGTAACAACCCCATAGGTTAGGCTGGAGATGTCCGGGCTCTAGGGTAAAGGAAGAGGACGTAAGGAGAATCCACCAAACCGCATGGGTAAAGAGGTACTGGGAGCAGAGGGGCGCATACCTTTTGTTTAGGAGAACAGGACTAACGTCCGAATGCTACGGGAGCTGCCGGCGTCTGCTAACATCGCAGAGTGCCGGAAATATGCGATCGCGCGCGGACGCTGGAGTGAGGGCAGAGAGGGAAAAAAGTGTACGGCGCATGCGTCGACTCTGGCGCATGCGTGATGGTAATGCCAGCGTAATGAGAGGGCAAAGAGGCTGAGGAAGAGAATGTGAAGAGAGGGGAAAAGCTAGTAAAGAAGGGATAGATGGAGAAGAAAAGATATATAGATAGAGACCAGAAGTAGTAGTGGACAGAGGAATTATATAAAATGAAAAAGGGAGGCAGTACATACATATAATGGGTGTGAGCCCAAAGACCGGCTGCACGATAGGGCAGCAAACAAGTGCATCATTTGATCCTATTCTGAAACCATGGTCCATTTTTTCCTCTTTTTTCCTCCATTTACTTATTAGTAATTCTTCCTATTTCTCCATCCCTACTTTCCCTCCATCTTATCCCTACCTTTCTATATTCCATTCTATTCTTTTAATCACTGCTTCCCTTTGTTTACTTCTTCTTTTTGTTTTACCACAGATGTCACTTGATAAAGGCGTCTGCCGACATGTCGACGTTATTGACATCATCTCGCTAATGGGAGATGATTACAGTCGTTTTTCCAGCGTTTTTTTTTTTTTTAAAAGTTTTTATTTTTGAAGACAATTTGGTTTTATAAACTTTAAACTTCCTTGAAAAATTAACTAAAAACCATGCTTACTCCCATTATATACTTTTTGGGCCCGAAAATTTTCCCCAAACCCAGTTGCACGGGAATTCAATTTGACCCTTATTCAGATGTTCGATTTGGAAAGGGAACACGCCCCCAAATAAACCCGGGGGTGTTTTTAAGTTTAAAAATCAACTGTTTCTTTCCCCAAATTCCCAAACCCATTCCCCCCATCCACTTTTTTTTATTAAGAACGGCTGACCCCACCCGAACAATCTCTTTTTTTTCCCTGACGCCCGCCCCCCCCCCCCCCCCCCTAATACACAACTTGAGAAACACTCAACCCCCTCGAAGCGTCAGGGCTCCATATACCCAAAAAATTTGTCCGGTACCCCCCCCCGCCTAAAAAGGTGACCCCTATAAAAATTCGGTTCCATTCATAATTGTTTCCCACGGGCCCCAGAGATGGACCCCCCTGGAGGTTTCCCCCGTTTAGTAGTATATTTTTTGGGGCAAAGAACATGGGGACTCCTGAATAGCTGTCGCTCAGCTGACGTTTTGAACTAAAATAAACCCACCAGACCTGTAAAACTAACCCCGGAGCACACCCTGCGGCAGTCCAAGCTTCTAAATCAAGAACTATGAACCCCCGGACCAAAATTTTAAACCCCGGGGAAACACCCCAACCATAGGGTTTTATGGGGAGCCTTTTCGCATTATTAAAAATCTGGTGCACATGGGGCTTCCCCATTTTCCCCACAGGGCCAATGCGTAGGTGTATAAAAACCCCTGAAAAAACCTTTTTAAATCGTATAAAAACTGTTTCCCTTTCCACTAATTACGGGGGACCTCCATGACCCGGGCCAGTTTTTCCCAAAATTTTGATGGGGTTTCCATCTAAGGAATTCCCCACCCCCACTTCTCGAAGGCCTTTTTAATAGGAAAAACGGCGGGACACTTCTTAAATGGTTTTTTAAAAAATTGTAACACAGGGTTTTATTTGACCCTCACGTCGACCCAAACCCTCCCAAAGGGGCACACCCCCAGCCCGGAAAAGCGCCCGCTCCAAAATTGTTTAAAACCCAGCTTTTGAAAAAACTGGAAATTTCTAAAAAGGGGCCCCCTTTTTGTAATTTTGAGACTTTTTCGCCAGCTCCTGGAAATCGGGAAAATTTTCCCCTTTCCACATTTTAATTCCCCAAAAGATATTTAATGCCCCTTTGCGGCCAGTTTTCAAAATTCCACCCATGACCCTAAATTCGGAAGGCCTTTCCCCGTTGCGCCATAAGGGAAATGTAGGGGGGACCACCCCCTCCCCCTCCCTTTCCCGGCCACCATAGAAACCAAAAAATCTCTTCCATACTTGCAACTTTTGGCCCCCCATAGGGGGCAGTTTTTAAATGCCGGTTTCGGGTATTTCCCCGGGTCTTACACAAAAATTAAAAGTGCCTAAATATGACCCCACCAAGGCCCCCTCAAGTGCCCCGTGGATTATTGGGGTCTGCTGGCAATCCACCCCCCTTTGCATAGGACAGTTTGGACCGCGACTTTATAGAGGGTGAAAATCCGGGACGCTAACCCTCCACCTCAAGAGAGCCCTCAGTGTTTTTTTCCCCTATCCTAGGGGTCCCACCCGCCCAGGGAATGCAAAAATCGGGGTTTTCCACAACTAAAAATTTGCCCTGAGGAAAAACCCAAATGGGAAAGCCCCCCCCTATACAAGTACAGCAGCTTGGGGCAAAAGGACCATCTTAAAAAATTGATCCGACCCAAAAAGAGAAAGGGGGTAATGACTTCCAATTTGCCATTTTTCCCAGTCAGTTCGGTAACTGCAACTGGGGCAAGTTATGTGCCCAAAAACTTTTGCAAAATTTTAAAGGGAAACTGTATTTCCCCAGATAAGTTTAAAATTGGGTTTTGGCCCAAACTCCATCTGACATCTTGAGGAAAAAAATCCCCGTTTTGGACTTCGTCCCTCACAAATTGCCTGACTTAGCCCAGTTCACTTTTTGCCCCGAGGGAAGGGCCCCCTGAGGTTTACCCACATCAAAAAAGGGCATCCAAAAAAATCTCGAGGGTTCGCCAGGGACACAATTTCACAGCAACAGGACACTTTTTTTCCCCCTTTCCCCTGTATTCCCAAAACCCCCCCCCTTTTAAAAAACGGATTATTATTTATCAAAAATTTTACAAGGGTTCAATTGCCCCGGGAAACAAAAAGGGGGATAGGGGCACCCCTGTTCCCAGGGGCCTCACCCCCAAATGAAATTTGTCAGGGCAACATCCATTCACCCGCACTTTTCGCCGTTTGGGTTCCGTATAGGATCTGAAGCCATCTTTAAAGGGAAATCTGCAGGGAAAAACCCCCCGGGTTTTAACACCTTTCCCCCATGAACCCACTCTAAAGGGGTTTTTAAAGCCTTTTATTATCGAGTGACGCAATCAAAAAAAAAACCCCATGCCCCCCGTTCTCATGGGTTCCTGTAAAAATTTTTAAAAAAATCTCCCAAAAATTCATGTCTGTAAATTTTCCGGGGATAAATTTCCCGGGTTGGTCCAAACCCAACCCAAAAGAAAGAATCATTTGAATTAAGTCTCCAAACGGGCCCGGACTTTTGGGTAGGAATTTTTGCGTCAATATTGATAAGTGAAAAAAAGGCGTAAGATTGACAGAGTCAGGAAAGGGTTTTCCCCTTTTGTGGGATGACTTTCTAAATTTTTGCCTCATACTGTGATTTAAGGGGGAAATTTTCCCCACCTCAAAAAATGTGTCTGAAGACCCCCACCAATCCGGGGGGGCAAGCTCTTCCATGTACAACTTAAAAACCCTTCCCTTTGGGGTAAAAATCCCCGGGGCCCCGGGGCTTTAAATTTCCGGCCATCAAAACTAATTGCTTTCTGGACTTCATCCTCCGTAATCGGCCCAGCCAAAGTTTCCCTTTCCTCAATTGACAACACTGGCATTGAAATTGCCCCTATGAAATCCAGCGTTTTTAGAAAACGAAAAACGCTGAAAAAACGGACGTTTTTCTGTGCAGTGTAGACATAGCCTTAACGCTATAGAAAAGGCTCCCTTTTCCCACAGGACTATCTTCTATTGTTATATTGTGAAATTGGTTATTTTTTGCTTGCTTACTGTGGTTTTTCACTTTTTTGTGCACTAAGAATATAAGGTTAATAATTTTGTTTGCAGCTTTTAAATACAGCATGTTCTACGTAAGGCATTTTTGGTGTTTTTCTTATTGGTTTTTCTATGGAAAAACGCCACAAAAAATTATTTCAGTAAAGACACAACTTTTTTTTAAAAAGCCACAAAAATGCTAGAATTAAATATTAATGCCATATAAAATACTGACAAAGTAGTGAGTGTGTGAAGAAAAGCTAAAGGTATTTTCTGGACATAGAAAGTCGATTTTTGGAAAGTATAAACTTCTCCTGACTCCAGGAGCCAATCAATCTGCACTGATTCCATGTTTTATCAACTGTGATGTTTCTATGTTGGGCAGGGATTGACTGCTGTGGTACGTAGTGTGTGATTCTTATTGACAATACCATCTTTACTCCAGGAGATACACAGAGAATTATGGTGAAGGTGATGTTATCTGAATTGTATATGAACATAAAAAATCTATGTACTGCATATCTTTTTGCAGGCTTTAAAATTCAAGAGATTTTCCTTGCTGGGATGGAGTGATGGTGGTATAACTGCACTCATTGCCGCTGGGACTTATCCATCCCTCATCAATAAACTTGTGGTGTGGGGAGCCAATGCTTATGTCACGGAAGAAGATATGACTATTTATAATGGTGAGATGATATAGTTAGTATAAAGTACACTCATAAAACACTGTTGAATTGTGGTTACTACAGAAAAGCTGGGAGCTATTTGAAAAGCAATGTAGATGGCCAGCAGGTACTTTCAACAGCGCAATGGCCCTGCGTGCTATTAATTTAGTATTTCTTGGCATGTACAGTAAGCACCCGAAAGAAGTGACATGTTACTACTTTTTACGAGCGCACAGTACACGCCAGGAAATTTGAGCGTTTTACATGGCGCTCAATGAGTGCTATGATTTTACAGTATTTGGCGCAAGCAAGCACTGAAGAACGGCGAGCAAATACACCGTGTGAACATACCTTTAAAGCCGTATTATGATTGAATTTAGTATTTTTTACCCACTTGTTAAATCAATAAATCAATCATCAACCGACAAGATTGCTATATGATAAGCACAAAGGGACAATAACAATTCAAGTCTAAGTAAATGAGGCAACCATTTCCAAGTCTAACTGCACATAAAAATTGAGTTTTTACAACCTATACTCAAACAGTTCTCACAAGTTGGTAAAGTATTTCAGTCATTATGGATGTATGGTGAGAGTCCAGGTATATTTTAGTTAAAACTGACATTTATATAAACCCTTATAGTGGTGGATACACAGTGGATTCACTGAAGCTGCTGACACATTATTTTGGGAGGTCTGAGGCAGTGTCAGGGAGGTAGCTAGTTGGTCTTCGCAGGTACATAGTGGGTGGCGTTGTATGGATCTGTGTCGACATCCATCCGATCCACACGTCATTGTGTTGTATACTGGAGCCAGGCACCATAGTCCACTTGCTGAGGGGTCACTTGGTTGAGGTGGGGTTGACGAATTGGTGTCTGATAAGTAAGCCCTGCACCCAGTACCGCGGGTATTTAATAATTGTGGGGGATATGGAATGTGAGGGGCGGTAGCTAAGGGGGGGGGGGGGGGTGAAGTGGAGGGGACGGGGGGGGGCAGGGGGGGAAAGGTGAGGGGGCAGAGAGTGGGCAGGTGGCTCGAAGTGGAAGGGGGGGGAAGGGCGGGGGGGAGGGTGCGGGCGGGGTGGGGGGGGGGAGGGGGGATCAGGGGAGGCGAGGGGGGGGGTGGGGGAGGAGGGACGGGAAGGTTGAACGGGGGGGGGCTGGGGGGGAGAGGCGGGGGGGGGGGGGGGAGCAGAATGGAGGCGGGGGGGGGAGGGGGGGTTTGAAGAGGGAGGGGGTGGGTAGGAGGGGGGGTGGGGGGAGAAGCGCGGGGGGAGGGTGGGGCTAGGGCCGGGGGGAGGACAGGGGGGGGAGGGGCTACGAGGAGAAGGAGTGACAGGAGGAGAGGGGGGGGGGTGGGGCGAGGGGCGAGATGGACGGTAGGTAAACGGGGGGGTGTAGACGGGGGCGGCGCAAGGAGGGGGCGGAGGGGGGCGGGGTATGGCGGGGGGGACGGGGGAGGAAACGGGAGGGGACAGGTGATAGTGGGGGGGGGCAGGAGGAGGGGAGGTGGGGGGGGAAGGGTGGGGTCGCTAGGAGAGGGGTGGGGGGAAGCAGTGCGGAGAAAGGGGGGGGGAGGGGGGGGGGGTGGGGGGCGGGGAAGGGGTGATGGAGGGGGGGGCGGGGGGGAAGAACAAGTAAAGGGTCAGGGTGTGGTAGGGGCGGGGGGGCGGGGGCGGGAGAGTGGTGGGTGGCGGGGCCCCATGTTACCAAGAGGTGGGGGGGAGGTAAGGGGGGAAGAGGGGGTGGGGGGTGTCGAGGAGGAGGGTGGAAGGGGGGGGGGGAGTGGGGAAAAGGAGGGGGGGGGGAAAGGAGTGGAGGGGGTGCGAGGGGGGGGGGTGGAGTAAAGCGTGGCGCGGGGTCGGGCAGTTGGAGGAGAGGGGGGGGGGGGGGGGTGGGGGTGGGGGGAGATAGGGGGGAACGGTGGGGGGGCGGGTAGGGGGAGGGGGACGCGCAGAAGGGGCGAGGACGGGGGAGGGGGGGGGTAAGGGAGGGGAGCGAGAGAGGGGTAATGAGGGTGAGAGGCGGGAAGGGGAGAGGGAAGGGGGGGGGGGAGGGCGGGTGGGAAGCGGGGGGGGAGAACGCGGCCAGGTGGCGGGAAGCGTGGGGTAGACGGAGGAGGAGGAAAAGGTACGGAGGACGGGGAGGGGCCGGGAGGAGGGGGGGAAGGTCGGGGAGGGGGGGGGGAAGGGAGGGAGGGCGGTTAGGGGGGGGGATGGAAGAGGAGGGGGCGCGGGAGAGAATGCAAGCGGGTCGGAAAGCGGGAGGGGGGAGGGGCGGGAGGACGGGCGGGGGAGGAGGGGGTGGTGAGGGTGGTGGGATGGGCAGGGATGGGGAGCAGGGCCGGTGAGGGGGTCGGAGGGAGGCGGGGAGGGCGGGGAGGGGAGGGAAGGGGTGAGGGTCGAGGGGGAGGGGGGGGGGGAGGGGGGGGGAGCAGAAAGGAAAGAAGCGCGGGGTGGGGGCAGCGAAGGGGGGGGAGCACGGAGGCGAGGGGGGGGAGTGGGAGTAGGGAGAGCGTAAGGGGAGGAGGGGGGACCAGGCGGGCGGGGGGGGGGAGGGGTGGGGTGAGGGGGGGGGGAGGTGGCGCAGCGGGGGGGGTAGCGCGCGTGGGGAGAGGGGGGCGGGTGGCGGGAAGGATAGGGGGGGCGACGAAAGAGGGGGAAGGTGCAAGCGGGGGGCGGAGGCGAGGAGGGCGGGACGAGGGGGGTCGGGGGGGGGGAGGGGGAGAGGAGGCGTCGGGGGGGGTGGAGGGGGAGGGGGGGGGGGGGAAGCGGGGGAGGGCGCGGCGAGTGCGGGGGGGAGGGGGGGGGGAGGGAGGTGTGGGGGGGCGTGGCGGCGGGGCCAGAGGGGGAGGAAGAGAGGAGAGGGTAGGGTGGGGGAGGGGGGGGGTGAAGAAGGGAGGCGGCGGGGTGGGGGAGGGGGGGGGGGGGGGGGGCAGCTGGGGGGGAGGAGAGAGGGGGGGGAAGTCGGAGGTGAGGGGGGGTGGAGGAGGAAAGAGGGCGAGGAGGCGTGGGGGAGGGGGGGGGGTCGGAGCGGAAGGGGGGTCGGGGGAGCGGTAACGAGGGCGGAGGGGTCGAGAGGGGGTGGGGGTGGGTAGAGTGGGGAAGGGGGGGATGGAGGGAGAGGAGAAAGGCAGGGTGGGCGCGGGAAGAGAGGGGGGGGCGTGCGGGGGCGGGGGCGAGAAAGGGGGGGGGGGGGGGGTTAGGAAGAGGAAAGGAAGGGAGGAAGGGTGGGGTGAGGGTGGGAGTGTGTGGGGAATGGGAGGAAGGAGGATGGGGGGGGGAGTTAAGGGAGGGAGGGGGGGGGGGGGGGAGAGGAGGTGGTTCTCGCAGGGAGAGGGGGGGGGCTGGCTGGGGCGGGCGCGGTGGGAGGGGGGTGGTGGAAAGGGGGTGGGTGGGCGTGCAGGGGCGTGTGGGGGTGAGTGAAGGGCGGGGGGCAGCGGGTCGGGGGGAGTGGCTGGAGGGAGAGTGGCGGGGGGGTGGGGAAGGGGGGGGGGGGGATAGAGGGGGGGGGTGAAGTTGTGCAGGGAGGGGGTGAGACAGGGGAGGTGAGCCGAGTGGAGGCGGAAGGCGGGAAGGGGATGAGGGGAGTTGGACAAGGGTGGGGAGGCAGGGGGAGTAGGGGCGGGGGAGGTTCGGTAGGGAGGAGGAGGGAAGAGGGGGGTGGGGGGAGCGGAGAGGCGGGGTAGGCAGGGGGGGTGAAGCGCCGGGGTGCATGTGGGTGTGCGGGAGCTTAGGGGTGTAGGGGGGGGGAGGTTGGGGGGAAGGGGAAGGTGCGGGGGTGTGGGGAAGGGGGGGGGGGCCGCGTGGTGGGCGGGAGGAGGGGCGGAGGGGGGGAGGTGAGGGTGAAAGGGGCGGCGTGGCGACTTAGGGGGGGCGAAGGGTGGGGCACTTGAGGGGCAGAAAAAGTGGATCCTTTTTCCTCTCTTTCCTTTTTTTTCTTTTTTTTTTTTTCTTTTATTTTTTTTTTTTTTTGTTTCCTTTTTTCTTTTCTTTTTTTTATTTTTTTTTTTTCCTTCTTTTATTTTTTTTTTTTCTTTTTTCTTCTATTTTTTCTTTTTGTTTTTTTTTTTTTTTTTTGCCTTTTTTTTTTTTTCTTCTTATTCCTTTTTTTCCTTTTTTCCCCCTCTTTTATTTCTTTTTTTATTTTTTTCTTTTTTTTT
This sequence comes from Phyllomedusa bahiana, assembly GCA_025379985.1. Classification (NCBI taxonomy): domain Eukaryota; kingdom Metazoa; phylum Chordata; class Amphibia; order Anura; family Hylidae; genus Phyllomedusa; species Phyllomedusa bahiana. The sequence goes on from JAODAL010028120.1 coordinate 37,298, forward strand.
TTCTATTTTTCTTTCTTTTTTTTTTCTTTTTTCCTTTTTTTTCTTTTTTTTTTTTTTTTTTTTATTTTATTTTTTTTTTTTTTTCTCTTCTTTCTTCCTTTTCTTCTTTCTCTTCTGTCTCCTTTTTCCTTTTTTATCCTTTTTCCCTTTCTCTTTCTTCCTTTTATATAGAAGCCCCAGTCTCCCCCAGAGGCGAGGAACAGAGGATTCACCCCCTGGAGATTGTGTTACAGCTATGGCCTTTACTGTTCAGAATCCTGTTACCAGGTAGACCTCATTAAATAGGTTGGTAGGCCCTAGGTAGGTAGGTAGTAGTTAGGCTCCAGGTAGGTAGGTATATTGGTCCTAGGTAGATAGGCAGTAGTTAGGCAGATCTCAATTAGGTAGGTAGACTATAGCTAGCTAGGTAGGTAGGCAATAAGTGGGCCCCAGGTAAGCTGTGGGTGGGCCCCAGGTAGATAAGCTATAGGTAGGGCCGACATAGGTATGTAGGTAAATAGTCTATAGGGGGCCCTAAATAGGCAGACAGGCTTTAGGTATTGTACAAGGGCCATATAGGTAGGCAGACAGGGGTTCGGTAGGGTATAGGGCCATATAGGTAGGCAGACAGGGTTTAGGGGAGTTATAGGGCCCATATGGGTAGGTAGGCAAGGTTTAGGGAGTTATAGGGGCCCATATAGCTAGGCAGGGTTTAGGGAGGTTATAGGCACCCATATAGATAGGCAGGGTTTAGGTGGGTTATAGGGGCCATATAGGTAGTCATGCAGGTTTATAGAGGGCATATAGATAGGCAAGGTTATAGGGGACTTATAGGTATTCAGGCAGGGTTATAGAGGGCATATAGGGGCCATATAGGTAGGCAGGGTTATAGGGGGCATATGGGGGCCATATAGGTAGGCAGGGTTATAGGGGGCATATGGGGGCCATATAGGTAGGCAGGCATATAGGTAATCAGGTAGGGTTATAGAGGCATATAGGAGCCACATAGGTAGTCGGGCAGGGTTATAGGGGCCATATAGGCAGGCAGTGTTTAGGCTCCAAAATAAAGAAATCGTGCCCCCCACGTCAGCACTGAGGGCTTGCGCCTGGTAAGCTTGAGGCCTGAGGCTTACTAGGAGGGTTAGCAGAGCGGAGCCCCGGCGGCACTCTGCTGTACTAATACCGGGCAGTCTGACTTCTCCCTTGGGACACAGGGCCTGGGTGTTCAGGGGCAGGGAGCGGCGGCGGGCCAGGGTAGCAGACGTGGTAGCAGTTGCCACAGGGCTTGGACCGCCTAAAGTCGTGGGCCCTGTGGCAGCTGCTATGTCTGCTACCCCGGTAGTTCTGCCCCTGGTTAAAATATAACATTACTTATTGGTGAATCGTAAAATAAAAAAAATACCCAACACCAATCTTGTGCCCGAAAAACTTGAAAGATAAGTGATCAAAATAATACCAAAAACTACACTTCAGCCCACAAATAGAGTCCTCACTTTAGGTAGGCCCATAGATGGGTGGGGGGAGAAGCCATTACGTTGCAGAAAATAATACTGCAATGCAAATTTAAAAATTAAAAAAAAATAAAGAAAAAAATGAAAAGTCTAAAAATGTTGTATTTCTGGGATTTACGGCGCTGCAGAAGATAGATGGCATGTCATTTATACTGCACTGTACTTTCTTTGTTGCCCATAGCAACCAATCGGAGCTCCCCTTTCATTTCATATAGTGCTCTGAAAAAATTCAAGGGGAGCGCTGATTGGTTGCTATGGGCAACAAAGAAAGTCTTACACGATGACGGTTCTTCAAAATTGTCCTGCTAATTTACATTAACATACACCACTAATTACCACCCCCCCCCCCTCCCCCCCCTGAATTAGTCGCATGTGTACAGTCTTTCTATTTATGTGAACTTGTTAACTGTGCTTACAGCTTGAAGAGAATCTGTCTATTCTCCAATGATATCGTTATTCTTAGAACTCTGTGATGTGCTGTTTTTCATATTTTTCTTCTGGAAATGTAGAAGTGAATTGACAACTGGGTGTTACCCTTCCTCTGTCTTATCAGTTCCAGACTGTTCGGAATCCTGCATTATTGACAAAAGGACCAGTATCCACCAGTTGTCAGCTAATTCATATGTTTCTTGGAGCATTTATGGAATAATTGTACAGTGCAGAATTCTAAGAGAAGATGCTCCTCCTCTAGAGACTCAACAATAAAAGGGATGCTCTGATATAAGGAGTCAATTTTTATGTATTATTTTCTTATAGTATATTAAATAGTGTACTTAATCTATACTGAATATACTGGCGATCTAGGGATTAATGCATCTGTCTTCTGGTATTAAATAGCTATAAAAGATGTTACAAACTGGAGTCCACAGATGAGGAAGCCCATGGAGGACTTGTATGGAAAGGAGTACTTTGCCAATACATTTTCAGCCTGGGTGGAAGCCATGACAAATTTTACCAAAAAGTCTGACGGTAAATTCAAATACATCTTTATTGCTTGAAAATATCTGTTCTGCCTTTATTTCTTCCCGCATTTGGTTTTTACCCAGTCATATTGAATATACTAATGACTACAACAACTGAACTCTCCGATTAAACTTTTTAAAGAGAATATGGGCCAGTGATCCAGCCCATGAGCATGTTCATATCATTGGTAAAACATTTGTAATAATAAAGCGCATGTACTAGTTGGTAGTAAAGCATGATACAGAACAACATGTACTGTACAGGTTTCTGACAAATTGCTTGTTCCTCACACAGATAGTATGTAGTGTCCTGCAGATATTTGTCTGAAAGAACTTTTTACTTGTATTAGTTATCTTCTTTTTTTTTTTTTTTTTATCTCCATTTTTCTTATTTGAATTGACTTTTTGTGGACTTTAGACACTTGTTTTTATTCTTTTTATTACTTTTGGGTTAGTTCCAGTAGGAGACCTTTGATCACTAATATTATATATTGCAATATTTTTATATAGCGATGTAGTGGCAAGCAGCTTATTAGACAGTGAGTAGGGTGTGATCAATTTTGGCATATGGCAGACAAGGAGGACAATGTTAGTCCCTCAGCTGCCATATCAAACTATTGGAAGCCTGAGATTTTGCACTGAGATCTGCATAGTTTCTGTACTGAAGCCAAAACAGAAAAGGATCATAGGATTATATTTATTGCGAATCTGCATCACTGTACACCAACACTGATTTTGCAATCCACAGCGTGGAAAACAAGTCACTTTCTCTGCTTGGTTTCTGCACAGGATGAGCTCCTTTCAATCTGCATTCGTATTTGCAGTGAAAGCCCCCACAAAAGGAATTAATTATGTGGTATAAAGGTGCCAGTTGGGTGTCTAACCACTTAGCTGCCACAGTCAGTATTAGTTGAACATCAGAATCGGAGCTGTGTCCGCATCATCTATGAACTGTCGGCTACAGTGCCTGAACCACCACTTCACCATCATATTGGGAGGCTCATGGGAACTACGTAGTTCCTGTAACTTACTGTTATGCCATAGGGGCTGTTCACGTGAAGACATTTTCAGTACAGAAAATCTGTTGTGTATCCGCAGCAGGAATCTGTGCGGATTCTGCCACAAATTGATTTCTTTTTTGCAGTGGTTTTCACTGCAGATACAAATGTGGATTAACATCTTTCAGCTATGACGCAGATTCTCAAAAAATATAATAGAATCCTTTCTGCTCAGATTTCAGTACAGAAAGCATACAGATTTCGATCATAAATCTGCCTGCTTTTCATACTGAAATCTGCTGTTTTAACAACCTTCTACTCAAGGGTTTTTAGTTTTTTTACAACGTGTAAAATTTCCAAAGTGTTATCACAAAGTATTTAAAAAATTTCTGTAATATGTGATTACTTATCAGGTAATATCTGTCGACATTTGCTTCCACTCATAAGTTGCCCAACATTGATTATTCAAGGTATAAAGGATCCTCTGGTCCCATCATTTCACCCTCAATTTTTACATCAACAAGTGAAAAATTCAAGGTGAGCAATTTTTTTATTTGTGTCGCCCTAATCCATGTACTTTACTGTCAATGGGATTTATAATGGCTGCTTTTCCTCTTTTTTTTTTTTTCTCTTTAAAAATAACTTTATTAAAGATTTGAGCAGTTTACAATTATTTACAATACAGAGTGCAGTAGATTAAAACAATAACAATGTGTCCAAAATGGACACCAAAACGTGTAGAAAAAACAACCATCGTGGATAATAAAACACTGATCAAATTAGAACAAAAACGCCATCTTATATCTGCTGTTGAGAGGTTTATAACAGAAAAATTTAAAATTTGGAACATTTAGGAGCACATTTATTTGGAAGATAACCACAAGTCCCAGAGGGTTTTCTTCTTATTACAAATAAAATGGGGAATAAATCAGTCTAATTCACAAGCGCAGTTCAAGTTAATTTTCCTAATTACTTCGGATATAGAGGGGGCTACAGTCTCTTTCCAGTTAAATGCAATAGCTGTTCTATGCTGCTATGAAGGTGTGGAATATAATTGTGCGGAAGGAAGATGATAGCTCGTCTAACCTATGTTTTAAAAACCGCAAGTTCGGGGGTTTAAAAGCGAATGAGAGGCCGTGACATCTAAAAGAGGGAGGAAACGAATTCCAGAATTTTTGAATAAACTGGCAGCCCACCAAACGTGTTAACAAGGTACCTTGTTGGCCGCAACACTTTCCCAGCAGAGATTCGAGGAGCTGGAAAAACTTTTTGGGGCCAGTACCCCAGGGGGGGACGGTACCATCTTAAATGTATTTTAACATGGTCTCTTTATGGTTTATGCATTTAGACAGGGAGGATGAAATATTTTGTGCTTTGATCCATGTTCTTAGAAAAGTGTAAGGAAAGTTCTCTTTCCATTTTATCATAGTGTGAGATTTAGAGTCTAGGTCTTTGACCATTTAATGCTTGATATATCAAAAAAAGGGCCCTTTTTTCAAAGCCTTTTTTCTTTGAAAGGGAAAATCATGAAAATTGGAATAGCTGGGTAGGGGGTTCGTCCAGTCAATAGACTGGAGGATATGTCGAATCTGCAGAAATTGAAAGAAGGTTGAGCGGGGGAGGGAAAAGGAGGTGGAAATAGTTGGAAATGGTAGTAGATTGAGCCCTTTGGGTTTAAAGCTGATCTACTGTTTGAATACCTCGCTTCTGCCACAAGCGAAGTGGAAGAGAGTCAGACCAGACGCGCAAAAGATCTAAAGGAATATCTTTTCTAGCTAAATGTATCCAAGAGTTAGTTATGACATACATAGACCATAACTCAAACATGTCTGATATGGATTTAAGTGGGGAAGTTGGTAAGGGAACACCAAAGAGCGAAGCTTTAAGGTGATGTAGTAATGGATCTGGAGTGAATGAGTGAGATTCAATGTGGGACCAAAGAGTAGGCCAGGGCTCCAAAGAAAAAAAATTTGCTTGAGCAGGAATAGCTGCATTGTAGGAAAAAAAATTGGGCATGCTGGGACCACCTTCTTTGCGCTTTAAAATAAAAGGTCTCGTTTAAACTCTAGCTTTCTTTCCGCTCCAGATGAATTTAGAAAAGAGCGTCTGAAATCAAAGGGTTTAAACCCTTTGGGTATAATTAAGGAATTGCTCTACATATTATATTAAATTTCGGAAGCGAGGACTTTTTGAAGGCATTAATTTTAGCGATCAAGGAAAGATTAAGGGTGGTCAACCTTTTGATCTCCGCTTCTAAATCTGTCAGAAGAGATTTATAATTAGGTCTAGTGCAAGAGAAGGGGTTTGGAGTGACTTTAATACTAGGTAATCAACTGCAGTTTCTTCCACTTTAAAATAAAAACCCTTCAAAGTAGACATTTGAGAAGTCTGATTGTTTATAGGGATGATTGGGACTTGGAGGTATTCAGTTTGTAATAAGAAACTTTAAAAAAAGTTGCAGTGTTTCTAGGATGGTAGGGATGGATGTGCCTGGGTTCGAAAAAATTTAAACATTACATCATCTGCATAGAGATTTTTTTGTGATTGGTCTTGTTGATAATAACCCAGGATCTGAGGATTTTTTCTTATATGTTCGGCCAGGGTTCAATAACATAACGTATATTAAGGGAGGGAGGGACAGCCTGTTTTGTACCATTAGATAGGTCAAATGAGGAGGGATGATGCCAGAGAAAAGAACAGACGTGATGGTTTAGTGTACAAAGACATAATCGCATCAAAAAAAAAGCCTGTAAATCCAAATTTATTCAGGACTAGTTTAATATACGGGCCATTTTAACTCTATCAATGCCTTCTCAGCATCCAATGATAGAAGGCGACACCCTTTATTTGACAAGTTAGCGATTTGCACTAAATCAAGCAAGCGAGTGTTGCATCTCGGGGCCTGTCTAACCGTACAAAACCTGTTTGATCTCTGTGAATTAGAGTTGGTAGGACAAGATTAAGTCGGGAAGCTAGTATTTTAGCTTTAAATCTTGATGCCCGTGTTTAGTAGCGAGATAGGTCTAAAAATTAGCTTTTATTTATCTGTTGGTTTGCCCGGTTTCGGAATTGTGGTAAAACGGCTTGTAGTAGTTCCCTTTTGGCGGTTATGGATATAGCAATCTTATTACATAGATTGGTTAGATGGGGGGAAAGGAAATCTGAAAATATTTGGGTTTAATATCGTTTGTAATACCGTCAGGCCCCGGGACTTGTTTAGTTTACTGTGACGAACGGCTTGTTCAACTTCCAATTGAGTAATGGGGGAATTTAACATTTCTATTGAGATGATGATAAAGTTGGCAAGGATATGGAGGAAAGAAAGTTATTAATTTCTACGTCCGATGGGGCAAGGATGTTTTCTGATGATTGAAGGTTATATAGCCCAGCATAATAGGAGGCAAATTGTTCTGCAATGTCAAGGGGGTTAATGATTTTAGTACCAGAAGGAGATATTAAATGGGATACCCTAGATTTGGTTTGATAGACTTTAATTCTTTTGGCTAGTGTTTTGAGGGTCTATCCCCTTGTGCGTAAAATGTCCATTTCTCTTAGCTAGATTGAATTTGTATTTTGTGGGGACGGGAATACGCAGGTCATTTTTTAAGGAGGCTAGTGCAGTCCTTTAGCCGGAGAAGGATTAGCTTTAAAATCCGTTTCTAATCTTTGAATTATTGGTTATTCAGAGTTATTTAATGGAGGATGATACTTTTTCTAGAACAACGGGCCCCGCTGGATGACATCCCACGGATAAATGCCTTGTGGGCACACCTAGTGTGGAGGGGGAGGGAGCACTAGAGGTGTTAAAGTGAAAAAAGTCTTTAATCTGCTTTTTAGGAAAGTGACCATTGTCTGGTTTTTTTAAGAAGGAATTGTTGAGCCCCCAGATGGATTTTGGAGGGCGTGTTTGCGTGTTTTAAGGGTCAAATCTACTGGTGCATGGTGGACCATGTAGTTACCCCAATTTTGGAGGAGATTACTTGGGGGAGCAAGATTTGTCTAGCAGGAAGAATTCTATACGAGAATGAATTTGTTTAGAGGCTGAGAAAAAGGTTTTAATCTTTTTCTGTGGTGTGTTTTATAGCGCCAAATATCATGTTTCTCTTCCTCTAAAAGGAGGGAGTAAGTCATCTGGGGGTTTTAATTTTTCTCGAGATCTATCAATAGCATTGTTAACCATTTGTTGAGCTCCACAAATAATATGCCCTTCCCCGTGCATTCTTTCCCTGTAGAAATGACTTTACGAATAAAGGGAATTTGTTTTCATTGGGTGGTTTACTGTAACAAGAGTTTTCGGTTTGGAGTTAATCTCACAAACCAGAATGATGAACCGGCCATCAGATTTATAATCTTGTGTGTAAGTGAACGAAATTGAGTTTTTAATTAAAATTGCAAACCTGCTCTCTTCTTTGAAGCATGTGATTGATATATAACTGGAAAATTTTGGGTGATGCAAATTTTGTGCATCAGAAAACATTAAATGTCTCTCCTGCAGACAGATTATGTCCTCATATGATCTCGTCACATCCTCCACAGCAAAGAACGCTTAAACGTGAATTTAAACCTTAACTTTGGTCCACAATTTCAGAGACATGAGGAAAGCAGGTTAAGATGTTTGGGACCGCATTATGTTATCAAGAAAACTGTTGTTAAGCATTCAAAATACAATGCACAAATAGCAGTTTAGGAGTATTAAATCCCGACAGAAATCATAAATATAACAAACTTGGAAAGCAATTAATAGAACATTGCAAGAACAAGAATTATTCCCTCAAGGGGAACACAGGGAGCAAGTCCTGCTTGGAGCCTGTAGAAAAAAAACGGTGAGAAAGCAAGAGACAAGGAGTAGAGCATCCATCGCCAGTCTTAGTTTATACCCTAAGACATATGTAAAGGATACAGTAATGGGTCAGACTGCAGATTTCGATGGAGTTTTAGTTGTTTGTCTGACCACAAGGGCGTTAACATCTCTGGTTGTGTTGGTTTCTTAGGAGCCGGACTAGTGTTGAGGGTTGCTAGAAGTTTCCAGTCTCTCATGGGGCGTTTCCGGTTTCTTCTGGCGAATTGCAGACAAAACTGGGGTACCTTCTCTGGAGATGTGGTTTGGGCAGGGAAACCCCATCTATCGTTGATTTCGTTGTCACGGAGCAGCTTTTTGTATTTGGGTTTGGTATTCTTTACGCCTCATTTATAGTAGCCGCAGACAAAATCCGGGAAGATTGATAGGGCCCGAAAACATTCTGGCAATGAATTTTGCTTTGCGTAGAGCCGAAGAAATTTTATCCTTTATATTATAGAAGTGAATACGCGCTATCGTATCCTCGGCACTTGCTGTGGCAGATTTTGGGTTTAGGAAGTCTTTTGAAAATTCTATCAATGATAAGATCTTGCTTGGAGCTGTGGGGAAGTGTCAGAGCCATGGATTGTTAAATATGAATTAATCTGATCGCTTAAGGGATTCCACGGAATCTGATGTTATTAAGTCGAGATCTGTCTTCTAGACTTTATTGGAGAGACGCTTAACTTCCTCCTCGAGCACTACTGGCGTCAATTAAGCTGTTGTGCGAGGTGGCAAATTCTGCCATTTTGGTTTCAATATGCTCAGTTCTTGTGGCTAAAGCATTTAAAGTCCTGTTTAAGCTCAGACTCATGTGCTTTATATCAGACTGCAGTGTTTGTACGAAAAGAGGAAAAAAGCTGCTGTAGCGTGTTGGCGTCAAGGGCTGCACTTCTAGAGAGTCCTGTTGGTCAAAAGGGGCCACCGATTCGGCCATTGGATGAGCAAGACCCAGAAGGGGACGGATATTGCTGGTTCTTTTAGTGGAAGAGCCCTTTCTAGAAGAGGTAGATGTGAAAAATTCAGGGAGTTTAGAAGGCCTGCTCTTTGGATTTTTCTTGGTAGTGCCTCCCATGGTGAATTGATTCGTCGCCACAGTGCGGTGAAACCAGTGACAGGTTAAATCGCAGAAGAGTTGGCCAAGCGATGCAGTAGGAATGAAGAGGTTGGTGTCCGACTGTAGTATCAATATGGTTTCAATAGTGCAGCGAACAGTTAAGCTGGTAACAAGCTGTAATGCTCCAGAGTTATTCAGGTGATACAGCAAAACCAAGGAAGCGGTGGCAGGTTGTAGCACATAGGAGTTGTTCAGATAATGCCGTAAAAGTGACGAGAAACTATAGCCTACAACAACTGCTCAAGCAGTGCGCAGAGCTGGTTGTAGGCTGTAGTAAGCAGAGGTTGATCAGGTGATGAAGCAGAGCCAGTTATAGGCTGTAATGCGCAAAGGTTACTCAGGTAATGTAGCAGAGCCGGTTGCGGGCTGTAGTGTGCAGAGGTTACTCACGTGATGTAGCAGAGCCAGTTGCGGGCTGTAGTGTGCAGAGGTTGCTAAGGTGAGGTAGCTGAGCCGGTTTTGGGCTGTAGTGCACAGAGGTTGCTCAGGTGATATGCAGAGCCAAATTATTGGCTGCAATGGCCGAGGTTACTCAGGTAATGTAGCAGAGCCCGGTTGTGGGCGTAGTGCGCAGAGGTTGCTCAGGTGATTAGCAGAGTAGTTTAGGCTGTAAAGCGCGAGGTTACTCAGGAAAGTGCGGCGGCTGCAGGGTGTAGTGCGCAGAGGTTGCTAAGGTGATGTAGCAGAGCCAGTTGCGGGCTGTAGTGCGCAGGGATACTCGGTGATGTAGCAGAGTGGTTCGGGCTGTAGTGCGCAGAGGTATAGGTGATGTAGCAGAGCTGGTTGGGGCTGTAGTGCACAGAGGGTTTCTCAGGTGATGTAGCAGAGCGGTTACGGGCTGTAGTGATAAAGGGTTTTAGGTAATGTACAGAGCCCGGGTTTTAGACTGTAGTGCAAAAGAAATTGCTCAGGTGATGTAGTAGAGCGGGTTGTTGGCTGTAGTGCCAAAGTTGCTCAGATGATGTAGAAGAGCCGGTTGTGGGCTGTAGTGGCAGAGTTGCTCAGGTGATGTAGCAGAGCGGTTGAGGCTGTAGTGCACAGGGGTTATGAAGTAAAGTAGCAGAGCCGGTTGTGGGCTGTTGTGCGCAGAAGTTGTCAGATGATGTTATAGAGCAGGTTATAGGTGTAGTGCGCAGAGGTTATCACGTGATGAGCAGAGCCGATTGTAGGCTGTTAAAGCGCAGAAGTTGCTCAGGTGATGTAGCAGAGCGGTTATAGGCTGTAATGCGCAGAGGTTGCTCAGGTAATGGTGCAGAGCCCGGTTAAAGGCTGTAATGCGCAGGGTTACTCACGTGATTTGCAGAGCCCGGTTTTGGGCTGTAATGGGCAGGGTTGCTCAGGTGATGTAGCAGAGCTAAAATTGCAGTCTGTAGTGCGTGCTGGTATACATACAGATGATGCAAAGTCTTGGAGAGGATATGTGCCACTGCAATGTCAATCCCCAAAACAGGGTCCATGATATCTGCTGTTGCTCTTGCTGGGCTCATGGCATGTTTTAGTTGCAGGGAGAGGAGGAAGCTTGAGTAAGCTGCAGAGGCCTCTGATGAAAACTCTGGTAATCTCTGGAGGATTTTGATTGTAGATGGCTCTTTTTGCTCAGTTCTTCTTCCCCGAATCAGAGAAAAGCAGACTGGTGTCCAAAATGACTGGGTATGTGGGCTTATTTTGAGCAGATTTGGACTGGCTTCAGAGGAGCTCACAGGAGATGTGTCTAGCTACAGTGCCATCCAGGCCATGCCCCCCTCGCTTTTCCTCTTTTTATATAACCTCAATTCCAAAAAAGTTGGGACACTAAACACATTGTGAATAAAAACTGAATGCAATGATGTGGAGGTTTGCCAACATCAAATATTTTATTCAGAATAGAACATTAGATGACAGTCAAAAGTTTAATTGAGTAAATGTAACATTTGAAAGGAAAAATTGTTGATTAAAAAATTCAAGTGTCTATAAATGCCAAAAAAGTTGGGACAAGTAGCAATAAGTGGCTGGAAAATGAACATTGAGCTTTATAACGAACAGCTGGAATACCAATAAACACTAATTAGGTGAATTGACAACATGATTGGGTATAAAAGAGCTACTCGAGTGTCAGTGTCTCTCTGAAGCCAAGATGGTAAGAGGATCCCCAATTCCACCATTGTTGCGCAGAAAGATAGTGAAAGCAATACCGGGAAATGGTGTTACCAGCGTAAAATAGCAAGACTTTAAGTTATCACATCAACATACATAACAATCAAAAAGATTCAGAGATCTGGAACAATCGCTGTGCGTAAGGGTTCAGGCCGTTAAACCTCCCGGATGCTCTTGATTTTGGGGCCCCTTAAAACGTCCCTGCATTCAACAGGAATGCCACTCAAGGAATTAACAGAATGGGCTCGGGAAATATTTCCCAGAAAGAATTGTCTTGAACAAAATTTCCACCGGGCCATCGCCGTTGCCAGTGAAACTCTACCTGCAAAGAGGAAGCCATTTCAAACCCAAAGCTCCACAAGCTCATCCGTTTGCAGGGGGCCAGGGGTCATTTAAAAGGAGTATGGCAAAATGGAAATTGTTCTGGGGTTTCGTGGGTCACGATTTGAATTCCTTTTGGAACAGTGGGACGCCATGTCATCCGGACGAGAGGACAAGGCAACCAAAAGTTAGTATCAACGTCCTTCAGGAACCCCGCATCATGTGGTTGGGGTTCATGAGTGCTTTTGGGGATGGGGCTTGCGTGTCTGGAAAAGGGACTTTAAAGCAGGAAACTATGTTCGGTTCTGAAAAACATATGCTCCCTCTAGACGTCATCTCTTTCAGGGAAGCCCTGATTTTTCAAAAAGTAATGCCAAGGGCCCCATTCTGCAGCAATCCAAACTTTGGCTAAGTGGAAAAGGATCCGGTGTATGAAATGGCACCTGCGTCCAGTCTTTCCCCTTAGAGAACATTTGGCGCTCATAAAGAGGAAGGTGCAACAAAGAGGCCCAAGAGATTGAACGTTAGGGCCTGTATTTTACACTGAAAGGGGGCATTCCTATTTTAAAAATTGAGAAATGGTCTCTCTGTCCCCAGACGTCTGTTGCTGTTTTGAATAGGGGGGATGCCACACGTGGTAAAAACAGATGGTCCACTTTTTTTGGGGGTTTGTTGATGCCCTGAAATTTTGAAAAAATTTTTTTAATTAAAATTTTACTTCTCTCGTTTCAACTTTGATTGTGATTTGTGTTCTTTTTGAAAATAATATTAGATGTTGGCAATCCACATATTGCATTTTAGTTTTTATTAAATTTGTTTGTGTCCCAACTTTTTTGGAATTGAGGTTGTACATGAAGTTATGCGCTAGGTGACTAATTGACTCCTTTCTGGTCTGTACACATGTATACTTTGCTTTCTAAGATCCACAACAACATCTTTAAGCTAATGGACCTCTTAGTGGAATGAACATTATAAAACGTCTCTGGTTTCCCAAGGCAAAGGTTTCAAAATGAAATTCCCTTCTCCTGTGTAGTTTAATGGTTGTTCTGCGACTAGCCAATTACTTAATTTCACCCTTTCCCACCAAACCCATGTTCTTATTCTGTGGTGGTTTTTTTTGCAGCTCCTCTTCCGATTCCTATTCCTCCCTGTTTATGGATGTAGTAATGATTACTAGGCAGAGTTAACTTGCTGCAGCAAGTTCTCATCTTAGGACACAACAAAAAGCGTTGAAAAGGTTGAGATACAGCTCTGTGCCACAGTATCATAAGGTGTTATGTGCTTCATCTGTACTCTGAAACTTGCTGTCTTTAGCTTCTATGATAGGGAATAATCTACAGCATATTTGTGTGAGGCACTGAGCGTTCACCATATTAGCAAATGGAAGCAATCAGCATACCCTAGCACCCACAGGATTATTAGTAGCTGGGACACGGTCCATTTGGTTTTATACAGAAATGTAAAAGTAGGGTCCGGCATTGACACTGTATGTGGCATTCGCCTCCGCCTACCACACCTCTTGTCAGTATAAAGTTAATCCAGAACACCATATTATTTTATATTGGAGAGCAATAAAGTTCCTTGTCGCTCAAGTGAAAAGTTGCTTGTAGAGACTACTTCATCGTTGGATCAATGTGGTTTTAGCAAATGAGACCTGGTGTAAGACATTAGAAGACTTGTACAACTTGAATACCCAAGGTGCCAGCTTGCGCACATACACTACTCACAAAAAGTTAAAGATATTTGGCTTTTGATTGAAATCTCAGGAGGGACATCAAATTTCTTAATATTTTTTTTTTCAATGAATTAAAGAGATCATCTCTTAACTTTAGAAGCACATGCCCAGCTGTTCAGTGTTTCAGTTCTTTTTGCACAACCCGCTGATCTCTAGAAAGAACCTTTAATGGCAAAATTCCCAACAGGTGTTTGATCCCTAAATCGCCCGATAAATTTAGGGGATCAATTTGAATTGGGATTTAAACAGTCCTCCTTATTATGCTGTTCACATTTTGACATCATGAGACCAAGACAACACCTTACAATTGATCGATAGTACCTTGCGAGGCTTCAAGCAAGATGCTCTCAGACAGAAGAGGCCACTGAGTTTAGAATGTAACAGGGTGTCATCAGCAGGTTGTGACTCTTTCAGAGAGACTGGAAGAGTCACAGAAAGGCAAAGAAGTGGATGTCCTTTGGCTACATCAGACATTGATGACCGCTTCATTGTAAACAATGCCCTGCTGAACAGGATGATGAATGCTACACAACTCTAGGTACGTTTAAGGGAGGTAAGAGGTATCCAAGTGTCATGTCAGACCATTTGTAACAGTTAACATCAGTGTGATCTGCGTGCTAGATGACTGGCAAAGGTACCTGACCACACCACCAGGCATAGGCATCATCTTCTTGCATATGCCAGGAAGCATCTACGCTGGACAAGGGACCAGTGGTCCTTGGTGCTGTTAAGTCATGAATGTTGATTCACTCTTAGCAGAAATTATGGTCACCAACAATGCTGCAGATGTCAGAGAGTGCTTTGCTTTAGCCACTTTGTTTGTGGTGGTTGTGTTACTCACATATAGAACCAGCTCATCAAGATGCCTCCTGTGATCTGCCCTGCAAAGGTGCACGGATTGGGAGTAGAAACCACACTCTTAGGCTAGGTTCACACGGCTTATTCACGGCGTAATTGAGGGACATATTTTGCCCGCAATTACGCCGTGGCTCCGGAGCGGGGGAGGCGCGGGGGGCCCGCCAGCCCGCCGACACGATAGACATTCATTATCCACGGCACGTTTACACCGTGAATAATTGACATGTCACTTATCTCCCCCCGCGGCGTATTGTCCGAGCGGGGAGAGGAGACGTAATCCATAGTTCTCTATGAGAACTGTGGATTACCGTAATGACTGGGACGTATTTTGCCCGTATTTGAGCGCAGTACGGCGCGAATTATGGGCTGAAATATGTCCCATGGCCTTAGGCCATGTTCACACGGCAATGACTGGGACGTATTTCAGCCCGTAATTCGCCGTACTGCGCTCAAATACGGGCTAAATACGTCCCAGTCATTACGGTAATCCACAGTTCTCATAGAGAACTATGGATTACGTCTCCTCTCTCCGCTCGGACAATACGCCGCGGGGGGAGATAAGTGACATGTCAATTATTCACAGCGTATACGCCCCGTGGATAATGAATGTCTATGGGGCCGGCGGGCTGCCGTTTCCTCCCCCCCTCCACTCCCCCGCTCCGGAGCACGCGGCGTAATTGCAGGCGAAATACGTCCCACAATTACGCCGTGAATAAGCCGTGTGAACCTAGCCTTAGATTAGTGGAAATAGTAGAGAGACCAGCTCCAATACATAGGGCATAAAATTGTTCTACTTTTATTTCCTCTCCACATTAAAATCCATTGAAATTGAAGACCTACATCCACAGAAATACACTTAACAGACGGAGTGCCAGATGATTCCTCTGCATGAACAACAGGGCTAATTTCATCTTCATGGATGACAATGCTCCAACTCATCGAGGTCAAATCAATAGAGAACAGCTGTTGGAGACTGGGGTAACTCAAATGGAGTGGCCACACTTTCTCCAGACCTTAACCCCCTATAAAACCTGTGGGTCAGCTGAGTTGCCCTGAGTCATCAATGACCAGAGGGGCGTCCTTCAAGAAGAGTGGGATGCCATGCCTCAGCGGTCAATAATTCGACTTGTGAAGCGCATGAGATGTCGTTGTCAAGTTGTAATTGATGCTTAAGGCCACATGACACGTTATTGAGACATTTACATTTTTGATGGTGTATACCCTCCACTGTTGGCTTTTGTTTCATTAAATTGTTTGATATGGAAAAATAAACATTGCATGATGCATGGCCTAATTTCAGGATACAATATCACTGTAGCTTGACATTTTTACATTTTCCATACATTTCACCCGAAAGACAAATATTTCTAACTTTTTTTTGAGTAGTGTATATATTAGTGTAGATACATAGGGCGACATGTATGAACGGGGCTGCGCCAGCTATCTGGCGTCTTTTCAGCCCGATACCAGGCGATGCCCCATTCATGCATTTTTAAATCTCCCGCACGCCACTCCGGGGCGCATTACATAGCCCTACGGCGCTTTGTAATGCGCCTGATTTGGGGGGCCGTGAGGGAGGTGGGGCGCACTAGAACCGTAGCAAAGCTATAGACTTATAGCTTCGATACGGCATTTCTGGGTGCATTACAGCTGGAACAGGTAGACCACTTTCAAAGTGGTGTACCTGAGCCAGAAATGTCGCCCGAGCACTAGAATGCTCCTGGTTTTGACCCGCTGTATAGTGGGTCATAAATCAGGCGCATTCTACACTGTTAGATGCATGAAATTTGGCTTGTTAATGCCAAATTTCATACATGTCGCCCATAATGTATGAACCTCCAAATAAAGGATGTAGCTGTGTCTGTTTAAATCTTTTGCACCTACTGTACACATTTTCTCCGATTTTCCAAAATTGTTCAGTGCTCTGTATATAATAATTTAATGTGAAAAATGGGCTGTGACAGTTCTGAGAATTGTGTTAGCAAGTGAACCATCTTTTTTTCTCACATATCCTGTTGCTTTTCCTGGGTTGTGCATATTTCTTAGGACCAAACATAATTTTATGTGAGTATCACTTTTCCC
>JAODAL010028121.1:0-53830 GCA_025379985.1 Phyllomedusa bahiana
GGCCGGGCCTTGGGGGCCCAAAAAAAGGGGGGCCCCACAGTGAAACAGAAAGTTGTGGGGGGGCCCAAAAGAGTCAATGATAGGGCAACAAAAATCAACTCCACTGGTGGGCCACAAGCATCAACTCCACTGGTGGGCCCCAGGCATCAACTCTGGCAACCAAGCATTAACTTCACTGGTGAGCCCCAAGAATCATCTCCACTGGTGGGCCCCAAGAATCATCTCCACGGGTGGGCCCCAAGTATCAACTTCCCTGGTGGGAACCAAGCATCAACTCCACTGGTGGGAACCAAGCATTAACTTCACTGGTGAGCCCCAAGAATCATCTCCACTGGTGGGCTCCAAAAATCATCTCCACTGGTGGACCAAAAATCAACTCACTGGGGCCCCAAGCATCAACTCCACTGGTGGGCCCAAGCATCAACTCCAATGGTGGGCCCCAAGCATCATCTCCACTGGTGGGAACCAAGCATTAACTTCACTGGTTAGCCCCAAGAATCATCTTCACTGGTGGGCTCTAAGAATCAGCTCCACTGGTGGCCCCAAGAAACATCTCCACTTGAAGTGGGGTTTTATTTCCCAAAAAAATCATCCATACCAAAACTCCCTGGTGGGCTCCAAGAATCAGCTCCACTGGTGGGACCCAAGAATCATCTCCACTGGTGGGACCCAAGAATCATCTCCACTTGTGGGCTCCAAGAATCAACTCCACTGGTGGGCCCCAAGAATCATCTTCACTGGTGGGCTCCAAGCATCAACTTCCCTGGTGGGCCCCAAGCATCAACTCCACTGGTGGGCCCCAAGCATCAACTCCACTGGTGAGCCCAAGAAATTGGACAGGGGAGAGTTTAAGGAAGGGAAGATCGATCACCAAGGAGTTATAGTAGTCAAGACGAGAAAGTATAAGAGCGACAATCTTCCATCTCTATGAGGAGACTCCCACAAATCAAGAGGAACAAGGGGTGGGGTTTATGCACGCCCCTCCTCCCACCCTTCAGTTGGTGTTACCTGGCAGATTGGAGCGTTTGTGGGAGTATCAGGGGCGTTCCCAGGGGTGAGGCCAAGATCTCCCAGAATTGTGTGATTAGAGAGTGATTCTGCTCCATCCATTCCACATAACAGAGCAATTTAATGGTAAAAATGTGATTTTCTACAGATTCCTGAAATTGTCCTATAGAAATCCTGCAGAGAAGATGGGGTTCATGTCCTGCTGATCTGTCCTATTTTCAGACCTGCTGAGGGGCGGGGCTCTGCCAAGGAGGAGTGGTCTAACAATATTTGGGTTGTACAGAAAGGGCAGAGGGGGAGGCTCCGCTGCAGACACAAGACATTGAGGAGGAAAGGAACACAGACGATCTTTATAGGTTTCTCTGTTTTATTTGTAATTTGAGACTATTTTAGTCTAAAATTACAATTAAAAACATAAACGCGCAGACTTTATTAAAGAAAGTCTGGAGTTGTCTATGTTGTGTCCCTTTAAGCTCCTGCTACCTCCGCAGCCGGGCTCTAATGGGACAATTGCAGGAGAAGCAGCCCTCCCCATGTACACCCTGAACTTACTGTTCACGGTAACTTGTGCGAGCGAAAGTCCTATAAGGAAGTGAAGTGGAACTACAAGAGGCCGCGCCAAGATCACTTTACTCCTCCAATAAAGTAGGTCAGCGCCGCGGATCAGCAGCACCGCGACACAATAAGCTGGCGGCTATTTATACCGCGGCACAGACACAACAGACAGAGAAGAACTAGATCAGGTGTCTTCTAGCACCAATCACTGCACAATACAGGCGCTCTAATGATACAACGACAGGAGGGACCCGGGGCCCCAACACAGAGATGACATGGAGGGGCCCGGGGCCCCAACACAGAGATAACCACAGTGCCCCCAACACAGAGATAACCACAGTGCCCCCAACACAGAGACAGCCACAGTGCCCCCAACACAGAGATAACCACAGTGCCCCCAACACAGAGACACAGTGCCCCCATCACAGAGATAACCACAGTGCCCCCAACACAGAGATAACCACAGTGCCCCCAACACAGAGATAACCACAGTGCCCCCAACACAGAGATAACCACAGTGCCCCCAACACAGAGACAGCCACAGTGCCCCCAACACAGAGACACAGTGCCCCCAACACAGAGACAGCCACAGTGCCCCCAGCACAGAGCCAACCACAGTGCCCCCAAACTCAAGGAGCACTACATTCGCAAACCATACCACTTGAGATAACACAGTGCCACACCATCATGTGGCAGGCACAGTGCAACCCAATCACATGCGATAAACACAGTTCCCCAACACAGGAGATAAACCACAGTATGCCCCCATCACTGAGCCTAACACTGTGCCCCCCACTTCAACAGAGATACCCACAGTGCCCTCATCACAGAGACACAGTGCCCCCATCACAGAGATAACCACAGTGCCCCCAACACAGAGACACAGTGCCCCCATCACAGAGATAACCACAGTGCCCCATCACAGAGATAACCACAGTGCCCCATCACAGAGACACAGTGCCCCCATCACAGAGACAGCCACAGTGCCCCCAACACAGAGCCACAGTGCCCCCAACACAGAGACAGCCACAGTGCCCCAACACAGAGCCACAGTGCCCCCAACCACAGTGAACAGCCACTCAGTGCCACCATCTCCGAGGACAAGCAACAGTGCCCCCAAACTACAGAGACAGCCCAGATGCCCCCAACACAGAGCCAACCACAGTGCCCCCAACTCAGAGATAAAACCACAGTGGCCCACCATCCACAGAGTACTCGCCCACAGTGCCCCAACACAGAGAAGCCAACTGTTAGCCCCCAAACAGAGCACTGTGCCCCCAACACAGAGACAGCCACAGTGCCCCCTCACACCCACAGTGCCCCCATCACAGCCACAGTGCCCCCATCACAGAGACAGTCACAGTGCCCCAACACAGAGCCACGTTGGCCGCAGCCATTCCCAGAGAACAAGACACAGTGCCCCCAACACAGGAGACAGCGCACAGTGCCCCCAAACAGAGATTAACCATGTGCCCCTAACACAGTGACACGTACCACCATTCACAGAGAAAACAGTGCCCCCAACACAGAGCCACAGTGCCCCCATCCCAGAGACAGCCACAGTGCCCCAACACAGAGATAACCACAGTGCCCCAACACGAGATAAACACAGTGCCAACAGCCAGAGCCACCAGTGCCCCATCACAGAGTGGGACAGCCACCAGTTGCCCCATCACAGAGACGCACAGTGCTCACCAAAAACAGAGACACAGTGCCCCCAACCACCAGAGGCATCAACAACGGGCCAGTGCCCCATCACAGAGACAGACACAGGTGCCCCACAACACAGGAGATATCCTCAGTGCCCCCAATCACAGTGCCCACTGTTGCCCCATCACAGAGACACAGTGCCCCCCAACACACAGCCATCCACTTTGCCACCAACACCAGAGAGGCCTAACCACAATTGCCCCCAACACAGAGACAGCCACAGTGCCCCCAACACAGAGACAGCCACAGTGCCCCCAACACAGAGACAGCCACAGTGCCCCCCACAAGATAAAGAGACAGACCACAGTCGCCTCCCACACCATCTGTAGCCCACCAGTTGCACCCATCACAGAGCCACAGTGCCCCCAACACAGAGATAACCACAGTGCCCCCATCACAGAGACAGCCACAGTGCCCCCAGAAGAAAAAGAGTACATGAACCACAGTGACCCCCCATAACAGAGCACCACCAGTGCCCCTCATCACAGAGCAGCAGGTGTGCCCCCAACACAGAGTCAGCCACAGTGCCCCACTCACAGAGACACAGTGCCCCCATCACAGAGACAGCCACAGTGCCCCCAACACAGAGACACAGTGCCCCCATCACAGAGCCAACCACAGTGCCCCCATCACAGAGACAGACACAGTGCCCCCAACACAGAGACAGCCACAGTGCCCCAACACAGAGATAACCACAGTGCCCCCAACACAGAGACAGCCACAGTGCCCCCAACACAGAGACAGCCACAGTGCCCCCAACACAGAGATAACCACAGTGCCCCCAACACAGAGCCACAGTGCCCCCAACACAGAGCCACAGTGCCCCCATCCAAAGAGACAGATCACTGTGCCCCCATCCTCAGAGACAGCCACTTTTTGCCCCCAACTATGAGATTACCACGAGTGTCCCCAACCACAGGATAAACGCCACAGTGCCCCCAACACAGAGCCACAGTGCCCCCATCACAGAGCCACAGTGCCCCCAACACAGAGCCAACCACAGTGCCCCCATCACAGAGACAGACACAGTGCCCCCAACACAGAGACAGCCACAGTGCCCCCAACACAGAGATAACCACAGTGCCCCCAACACAGAGCCAACCAACACAGAGTGTGGGCCCCATCACCAGAAGTTGAACCAGTGGCCCCCTTAGCAGAGATAACCCAGTGGCCCCCCAACTCAGAGACAGACACAGGCCCCAACACAGAGATAACAACAGTGCCCCCAACACAGAGACAGCCACAGTGCCCCCAACACAGAGATACACACAGTGCCCCCATCACCGAGACAGCCCACAGTTTGCCTCCAAAACACAGAGACAGCCACAGTGCCCCAAAACACCAGAGATAACCACAGTGCCCCCAACACAGAGACAGCCACAGTGCCCCAACACAGAGCAACATCACAGTGGCCACCACACAGAAGCCAATTGCCCCATCACAGAGACAGCCACAGTGCCCCCCAACACAGAGACGCAGTGTCCCCCACCAAAGAGACAGCCACAGTGCCCCCCAACACAGAGCCACAGTGCCCCCAACACAGAGCCAAACCACAGTTGCCTCATGAACAGAGGACACAGTGCCACCCATTGACCAGAGATAATCATAGTGCCCCCAACACAGAGACGCAGTGTCCCCATCACAGAGATAACCACAGTGCCCCCATCACAGAGACACACAAGATGCCCCCCATATCGAGAGACAGACACAGTGCCCCCATCACAGAACCACAGTGCCCCCTATCAAGAGTCCTGGCCACAGTGCACACAACACGAGACACAGTGCCCCCAACACAGAGCCAACCACAGTGCCCCCATCACAGAGCCACAGTGCCCCCATCACAGAGACAGCCACAGTGCCCCCATCACAGAGCCACAGTGCCCCCAACACAGAGATAACCACAGTGCCCCCAACACAGAGCCACAGTGCCCCCAACACAGAGACAGCCACAGTGCCCCCAACACAGAGACAGCCACAGTGCCCCATCACAGAGACAGCAGACACAGTGCCCCCAACACAGAGACAGCCACAGTGCCCCCATCACAGAGACAGCCACAGTGCCCCCAACACAGAGCCACAGTGCCCCCAACACAGAGACAGCCACAGTGCCCCCAACACAGAGCCACAGTGCCCCTCAACAGAGCCCAGTGGCCCCCAAACACAGAGACAGCCACAGTGCCCCCAACACAGAGCCACAGTGCCCCCAACACAGAGACAGCCACAGTGCCCCCATCACAGAGCCACAGTGCCCCCATCACAGAGACAGCCACAGTGCCCCCATCACAGAGACAGCCACAGTGCCCCCAACACAGAGCCACAGTGCCCCCAACACAGAGTCAACAGTGACCCAATTCAATGAGACGCAGTGTCCCATACAGAGACCAGCCACAGTGCCCCATCACAGAGACAGCCACAGTGCCCCCAACACAGAGGACACAGGTGGCGCCCCAAACAGAGACGCAGTGTCCAACCACAGAGCCCTCAGTGCCCCATCCCCAGAGCACCAGTGCCCCCCAACACAGAGCCACATTGCCCCATCACAGAGACAGCCACAGTGCCCCCAACACAGAGACACAGTGCCCCCAACACAGAGACGCAGTGTCCCCATCACAGAGCCACAGTGCCCCCATCACAGAGATAACCACAGTGCCCCACACCATCACAGAGAATAGTGCCCCCACACAGAGATAAACCAAAGCTGCCCCCATCACAGGAGCCAACCACAGCTGCCCCCAACCCACAGAATACATAAGTGCCCCAAACATCAGAGATAACCCACTTTGACTCCCCCAACACAGAGTAACCCACAGTGCAACCTACTAATAGAGTCCGCCACAGTGCCCCCATCCCAGAAACAGCCACAGTGCCCCCATCACAGAGACACAGTGCCCCAACACAGAGACAGCCACAGTGCCCCCAACACAGAGCCACAGTGCCCCAACACAGAGCCACAGTGCCCCCAACACAGAGACAGCCACAGTGCCCCCAACACAGAGACACAGTGCCCCCATCACAGAGAGCCACAGTGCCCCCATCACAGAGACACAGTGCCCCAACACAGAGACAGCCACAGTGCCCCCATCTACAGAGGACAGCCACAGTGCCCCCATCACAGAGACACAGTGCCCCCATCACAACGACAGTCACAGTGCCCCAACACAGAGACACAGTGCCCCCATCTCAGAGATAACCACAGTGCCCCCAACATCAGTGGCCACAGTGACACCTACCACATGAGACAGCACAAGTGCCCCCATCACAGACGCTCAGTGCCCCCATTCACTGAGATAACCAACAGTGCCTCTCAATACACAGAGATAACAACAGTGCCTCCCCTCAACACAAGAGGGGACAAGCTCACAGTTGCCCCTAAACACAGTAGCAAGCCACAGTGCCCCCAAACACAGATGATAAACCACGTGCCCCCAACACAGAGACAGCACCGTGCCCATCAAACAGAGAGAATAACCACAGTGCCAACACCACAGAGACAGCCACAGTGCCCCCAACACAGAGACAGCCACAGTGCCCCCACACAGAGACAACCACAGTGCCGCCGGCACAGAGACGCAACAGTGCAACCACTCAGAGATATCAACCACTGTGCCCCCAACACAGAGATAACCCTGAGTGCTCCCCAACATCACAGCCATAATGTATATATTATAGACAGAAAGCCACAGGGCCACTGGGCCCCATCATTCAGCACATATGTCATAATTACTCAGCGGACCTGGCCGTTTTGGTGTCTGCGCTACAAGCTGTGTTGTCTTATCAGGAGCCTGGTTTATATTCAGACTGGACAAACTTTACCCTTTAGAGCTCTGTAGCTTCTCCCTGCTGTTTAAAACCACTTCAATCACAAATGGCCCTCTTACCAGGACCTCAGCTAGGAATAACAGAAATGATATGTCAGTCTATCTGCTGTTGACACCCATCAGACGCTGAACAGGATGTGGGAGCCTGTAGCTGTAAACTATACCTCTGCATGTTCAGGATGTGGGAGCGACGGTAGCTGTTAATTATACTTCACCTAATGCTCTGATCTAAGAGTCTGTCGTTAGCCTGATGCTGTTTGTAAGACTGCTGACTGTACTGGTAGTGGGAGCACTAAGCTCGTGGAAACCCCACAGCCCTGAAAAGGACTAGTAGCAGCTGAAGCTGATAGAACATGCCCCAACCTGAAACAGGAAGTGAAGGCCTGAAGCTTTAGATCAACCCACAGCTGTCACTGAACAGGAAGTCGGAGAGCCTGAAGCTGTAGAAATGCGGGGAAGATACAACAATGAACAATGCCCCTGGAAGTGGGAGCTTAATGCTGTAGAACACCTCAAAGCATGTAACTGGAAGTTGGAAGGAAAGCCTTGTATAACTGTTAGAAAAGAGAATGCCCTCAACGATGAACAGGAAGTGGGAGCCTGAAGCTGTAGAACTTGCCCACAGCGCTGAACAGGAATGGGAGCTCTGAAGCTAGAACTCTGCCCACAGCTTCGAACTGGAGTGGGAGCTGATGCTGTAGAACTGCCCCAGCCCTGAACAGGAAAGTGGGAGCCTGATGCTGTATCAAACCACACCCACAGCGCCTGGGAACAAGAAGAGTTAGCCTGAAGCGTAGAGCCGCTGCAGACTGAACAAGAAAGTGGGGAAGCCTTAAGCTGTGGTAACCCCCCACAGCCTGAAAAAACGGAAAAATATCAGTTAGCTGGCCTGAAGCGTGTAGAAATGCCCTCAATGGCTGATCAGCGATCTATAGTGGGAGCCTGAAAGCTGTAGAAATGCCCTCCAATTGAAAGGACTTGTGGGAGCCTGAAAGCTGTAGTAATGCCTCAATCTGAACAGGAAGTGGAGAGCATATCGAGCTCTGCCTGTGAAATGCCACTCAACTTGAAACTAGGAAGTGAAAGCCTGAAGCCTGTAGAACAAACCAACAGCCATGAACAGAGGAAGTGGGAGCCTGCAAGCTGTAGAAATGCCCTCAACCTGAAAGGAAGTGGTGGGAGCTGAAGCGTTGATAGAACCAAACCCACTCAGAATCGAAAGGAAGTGGACGAGCCTGAAACTGTTAGAAATGCCCTCAGATACACTGAACAGGTAGTGCGATGCCTGGAGCTGTAGAACACCACAGCACTGAACACGGATGGTGGAAGCCTGAAGCTGTAGAGAGCACCCACAGCTTCTGACCTGGATGTGGGAGCCTGAAGCTGTTTGTTAGAAATGCCGCAACCTGAACAGGAAGTGGGAGCCACCTGAAGATGTTAGAACGCCCACAGCCTGAACCAGCGTATGTGGGAGCCTGAAGCTGTAGTAGATGACCACAGCCTGAAAAGGAATCGGGAAGCCTGAAGCTGTCACGAATTACGCTGCCCACAGCCTGCAACAGGAAGGGAAGCGGGTGGAGCCTGACAGCTGCCAGAACTGCCCACAGCACTGAACAGAATGGGAGCCTATGCTGTAGAACTGCCACAGCTTCTGAGGAAGGGGAGCCTGAGCTGCAGACCTGCCACAGCCTGAGCAGGAGTGGGAGCCTGAATACTGTAGAATTGACCTCCAACCTGTAAAGGAAGTGGGAGTGATGCTGTAGAAACCATACCACATCTGAACAGGAAGTGGGGGGGAGGCCTCTGAAGCAGTAGAACCTCTCAGCCCTGTACAGCGAATTGGGTAGCCTGTTGCTGTTTAGAAACTGCCCTAACAGCATGAACAGGATGTGGGAGCCTGAAGCTGTAAAGCTGCACCACAGCCCTGATAGGGAAGTGCGGAGCCAGAATAGCTGTAGAATGCCCTCAACCTGAAAGGAGTGGGAGGCCTGATGATGTAGAGAACCTCACTAACACGCCAATCTCTGATTCAGGGTAGTGGGTGCATGAATGCAATAGAACCTATCCACAGCCTGAACAGGATATGGGTGCCTGAAGCTGTTAGATAATGACCCTACAGTCATGAACTGGGGTGAGATGGGAGTAGAAGCTGGGAGTGAAAGCTGGCTTGTGAAACGATGCGTTGAGAAACCTTCTTTTTTTTTTCTTGCCCCACCTCACACATGTGTACTTTATAATACTTTTTATGTCAAAGGAGCCTCAGGGCCCGGTAACAACTGTTACCCCTGCACCCTTTATAGAACGTACCATGTGGGGTAACATTCATCAGCGTTTTCTGCTGGCACCTGGTGATCAGTGAGAAGTTTATTCCTGGTCCAATAATGTCCTAAAACATATTCCCCTAGAGCTCAACCGCTGCACTCCTAAAAGCCAAATAATCACTGCAGGAAGCAAATTTAGCAGAATGCCTACAGGTGTCTGGGGTAGTCTGGGACACACCTCTTCCTCATGATTGGCTCAAGCTGCTGCAGCTCTGCGTCTTCAGATTGGCTGCTCTCTAGAAGCACAAGCCCAGCATAGATGGAGGGTAAAGCAGGGAGAGCCCGTTTCCCAAGTATCAAGTTTTGCAAGGATGATCTTATCATAAAGATTTTTTAAATCCTGGTAATTGCTCACACTTGATGAGGGTGGGGCTTTGGACATGGGGGTAGGTGGCCTGCGGGTATCACTATCGGGTATACAAACCCCCTTTATAGCCAGAAATTGCAATAAAAATCTGCCTTGTTCCTGGGAATCTCGAGAGGGCCGGAGGTAGGTATGCACGGGGAGACTGACATTTAGATGTTCTATAAATTTCCTAAATTATCTTTACAGATGTTCCTCTTGTCGTACCTAGTAACAATGGTGCTCCAGATGATGTGTACGGACAAGGAAGTCAGAGGACATCAATACAAGGAGGGGTGAAGGAAACCTTCAGCAGAACCTCGTCCCCATTCAGCCATAGAAGAGCTTTACTCATACATGCAACTTTTGAGAAGTAAAACTATGCCAGGAGATTTGTATGGCGGAGTGATCCTGCACAACAGCACCAAAAAATTTGCATTTTCTCGCCCATAACATGCATGTTAAGCTCGCCCCTTCGAAAAGCCACACCCTATACTCCACCTACTGTGTTGTAATTGGGCGTGTCTGGAAAGAGATGTCTCTTATTGCGGATTGGCGTTCAACCCAGTTTCTTGGACCGTTGGAATGCACTTCTCTGCATTCCGAAAGAGCTGGTGAGTACGACCACAAACAGTACCCCAATAGGTAAGTTATCTTCTCGGTGGCTATTTGGAACCCTGTAAACCAGGTAGTGATCCTCCTGTAGTCAGGTTATTTGCCCCCTTATAGCAGGTAGCTGTCCCCAATTGTCTAGATAGTGCCCTTACCATCTAAAAGGTAGGTGACACTTTCATCCAGTGTTGTGCCCACAATAGCAGGTAGTGCCCAAATAGCCAGGTAGTGCCGCCAAAGCAGGTAGATGCCTCCAATAGCCGGGTAGTGTCCCCAATAGCAGGTAGTGCCCCAAATAGCCAACTTAGATGATCTTACAGCCAAGGTAGTTCCCCACATTAGTTGGCGGATGCCCCCCTTTATCAAGGTAGATGTCCACATGAGCTTGCAGATGCCCCCATTTGAGCCAGGGCTAGGATGCCCCATTTATAAAGGGGTAGATGACCCAATGCCAGGAAGATGCCCCCATGAGCCAGGCAGATGCCCCCTTTATCCAGGCAAGATGCCCCTTTATCCAGGTAGATTCCACCAAGAGACTCGCATGCAGTTGCCCCCATGAGCCAGGAGATGCCACCTTTATCCAGGCAGATGCCCTCTTTATCCAGGTTTAGATGTCCCAATGAGCCCATCTGCAGTTGTCCCCCTTGAGCCAGGCAGATGCCTCTCTTTATCCAGGCATGGTTGCCCCCTTTTAACCAGGTTGATCGGCCCCCATCCAGGCAAGATGTCCCCTTTTATCCAAGGCAGATGGCCCACATTGAGCCAGGCAGTGATGCCCCCATGAGCCAGGCAAATGCCCCCATGAGACAGGCAGATACCCCCATGAGCCAGGCAGATGACCCCATGTGACAGGGAGATGCCCCCCTTTATGCACGGCAAGATTCCCACCCCTGTCAGGCAGTTGGACCCCCATGCCAGGCAGTTGGCCCCTTTATCCAGGTAAATGCCCACATGAGCCAGGCAGATGCCCATGCCGGCAGATGCCCCCATGCCAAGGAAGATTTCCTTTATAAAGTAGAGCCCCCCATGAGCCTAGGGCAGCATGCCCCCCCCACCAATACTAGGCAGATGCCCCCTTTATCGCACAGAGCAGATTGACCCAATGCCGGCCTGTTGCCCCCTATATCACAGGATAGATGCCCCCATGCAGGAAGTGCCCCTTTCTCAGGTAGAGGCCACCATGCCAGGCAGATGCCCCCATGAAGCCAGACAGATGGCCCCCATGACATCCCAGTAAGATTGCCACCATGAGCCAGGCAGTGCCCCTATAGCTAGTAACAATAAATAATAAAAACCTTGTTAAATCAATCCTCCCGCTCCTAGCAGCATCAGTCACTTCACACAACACCCCTCCCCCTCACAGGCAATCAGCCACCCCCCCTCCACCAGACACATAATACGGCATCTCTAACCAAACACACACACCCTCTCACCACACATACAGCCCATCCCCTGCATCACCTGTCTTTGCTGGAGTCCTAGTTATTCAACCTTTCGGGGGGGCTTCACGGGGTCGCGCGGAAGCCACCGCGCCCTCCCCCCCACGCATTGTCTCGCAGCTTCTGGAGAACATTGTCCGGCGGGCACGGCGACGGACAGTGGCTGTTAGGGCAGCGTCAAGAGACAAAAGGGGCGCAGCGCGCGGGGGGGGTGGTGGGTGGGGGCTGCGTGTGCACAGATTAACCTCCAGGCTTTCTAAAGAAGGCGGGAGGGGTAAGCCCACTGAAGCAGTGGGAGGCGGGACACGGCCCATTAGAGGGATAGTGACCCGCCAAAAAACGGGAAGGGTTGGCAACTATGCTTAACTGTGACACCTGGGAGGTGCAGGTGACTTATATTTACAGGGTATAAAATTACACAACATATTTATGGCTGGGGTCAACTAATACTGACCCCTCATATATCTAAGGGATGAGGAAAGGGGGAACATCTCTCCTTGGGTAGTGCACCATAAAATGTGTTGAGTTTTGAGCAGATATTTCCCCCTTTCTGAGCCCCCCACTTATTGCCTCCCCCAAACCAGGCAAGTGTTCTCAGCTCTTGATGAAAGATGGGCCAAAAAACCCCAAAATAGCGCTGTAGGCAGATGGGTGATACTGGCTTGGCTAATATCCCTTTTGCTTTCTCAAGACTCAGCGGGTAAAAAGCAAAGTGAGAATTTGTTACATCCAATAGAAGGCGCTTGAGCTTCTCAGCTCCTTTCCCATAATGCCTTGTGATTTGCAGGGCAAGTCAGCCTTACATTGTCGGGAGGCCGCTCCTCCCGATGACCCCTTGTTACTACCCCCGTCCTGAGGTCAGAACTGGCAACTTGTCCATTAAAGTCTAGGAAGTGTAAAGGTTTCCACATCGTCCATTACAATCTCAGTAAAATACAGAAAGCGTGAGCACTCCAGCCTTGTGGTCTCCTTCACACCCTCTGTCCAAGTAGCATGTAAATAGTAAGGACTCCCTTCACTGTCCTGGGCCACCAGGAATATCATCATCAACCACTTGACTACCCAAGATCACCAGGGATATAACCATCAACCGCTTCACCACTGTAGACTGACAGGAATACAACCGCTAACCGCATCACTACTCTAGACCACCAGGGATGTGGTCATTAAAGAGGTGTTTTCACTATGCTTTCTATATTTACTATTTTGCCATAGGCAAACTTAAACTCTATCAGTTCTCTATCTGTTAAACACTAAAACGTAACTTTTATTATATCTAACTCTTAACCTCTATACACACTATTTAAAAACCTGATTTCTAAACTCAACATTTAACCCTTTTTGCTTCTGAAAGAAGAAATAGCTCCTTTTCTATTATCAAGTCTGGTGGAGCACCACCTATTAACAGGAAAGCCTTATATCTATAGCAAATTACTAGCTCCAGTAAGGGATCCCAAGCCTCCTACTTGGGCAGTCGTCCCTAATCTAATGAACACAGGACAAATAAGGCCCCCTTGTGACACCCTCTGCAGCGGGTGATACTTTGTAGACAGAGGTGAGAAATCACAATTTAAAATGTCATGCCTGACCTCCCCAACATGTTTCATCAGCTACCCTGGCTTCATTAGGGGTTAGAGGTCCGATCACATGTGGTCTAAGCTCACTTCCTTTTATATCATGTTAGAATACCACCACCCTACTTTCAGAGTGCTCAACCAATTAGCCATCAGAGACAATCCACATAACACACCCACTCCCCTTCACGCTCGTCTTGCATGCAACCTCAACTTTAACATGTGCTGCTATAGGCCATGCCACCATGCATCCCATAGACATCAAGGCCTCCAGAACAAAATTACATCATCTTCCTAACAGGCTTGCGCCCCATCTTACCATACTGCCCGTGCCAACGCACTGCACCAACAAACACCTCAGCCCTGACTGTGATGGGCTTCCGTCTCATTTCTCTCAAATTATTGCAACTGCGTGGCTCACCTAGAACGGACTAAGCAGAATAGGTGTTACATTCCACAGCACACTACCAGCTTTATCAACTCCCATAAACCCCTTCTCCTCCATGTCTAATATGCATATTCATTGGGAATATAAACTCCATTGTACTGTACACTATTGTCATATTATCTTCCCATAAAGCACTAGTAAACTGGTGTATATATAAGGCTTTCCTGTTAATAGGTGGTGCTCCACCAGACTTGATAATAGAAAAGGAGCTATTCCTTCTTTCAGAAGCAAAAAGGTTAAATGTTGAGGTTAGAAATCAGGTTTTTAAATAGTGTGTATAGAGGTTAAGAGTTATACATAATAAAAGTTACGTTTTAGTGTTTTACAGATAGAGAACTGATAGAGTTTAAGTTTGACAACGGCAAAATAGTAAATATAGTGATCAAAAGTCACTCTCTGTTCTCTTGCGAGATTCCCAATTTTTTGGAGATTATCTCACTATGCTTTGTCACAGAGACTGCTATTCACAACCAGCTTCAGGCTCCCACTTCCTGTTCAGGCTGTGGGTGGTTCTACTGCTTCAGGATTCCACTTCCTGTTCAGGCTGTGGGTGTTTCTACTGCTTCAGGATTCCACTTCCTGTTCAGGCTATGATCGTTTCTATAGCTTCAATCTCCCGCTTCCTGTTCTGGCTGTGGACGGGTCTACAGCTTCCACTTTCTGTTCAGGCTGTGGGTGGTTCTACAGCTTCCGGCTCCCACTTCCTGTTATGGTTGTGGACTGGTCTACAGCTTCAGGCTTCCACCTCCTGTCCAGGCTATAGGTGGTTCTACAGCTTCAGGCCCCCACTTGATGTGCAGGATGTGGGCGGTTCTACAGCTTCCGACTCAAAAAAAAATATCAAAGAACCATATTATTATGACCACGTGATGGGAAGGGGTTAAGTTAAAGAGCAACAGAAAAAGCGTCCTCTCCATTGATGGATTTCATTTTGTTTATTACAGTTTTACAATGGGAACATCTCTGCAAACGATTGATTTCCCCAAATATAAGAAAGAGGAAGAAGCAGTGTGATGAACGGACATAGAGCCGCGGCCGGAGAGCTGAAAATCACAGGCACCAGCAATTTTTATTTCATTTTTAATCTGTCAAGGACGCAGCTAATTTTGGCTTTCGGCGCCTCCTCCGTTTTTGTCAGACTTCATTCCGGGACCAATAAACTATCACTTTTTTTGCTGACGTTAAAGTGATTTTTACTTGACTTAATTGCAGGCAACTGAACAGAGACCCCAGGAGTGTCCTGCACCGATCTATTTTAGGGCACTTGGGTAGGGGTCCTCTGTTGACCCTATTCTGGCCATTGGCAGACCTGCAGCATAGAAGGGACTAGACTTTATCATTGACCAGAGAAACCTCTAACTCCCAAATGCCCTTTTCAAAAGTGACCACAACATATAAGGAGTTTGACTAAGGGAATGGGCTGAGGGGTTCAAGAATATTTTATTTTTTA
Source organism: Phyllomedusa bahiana (assembly GCA_025379985.1). Taxonomy (NCBI): domain Eukaryota; kingdom Metazoa; phylum Chordata; class Amphibia; order Anura; family Hylidae; genus Phyllomedusa; species Phyllomedusa bahiana. The sequence continues at coordinate 15,279 of JAODAL010028121.1, forward strand.
GCCCCTTAAAGGGGTTTTACCATGAAGGTATTTTGTGCCTGGTTTGTCCAGCTTCAGCTGTCACTGTGTTCAAAAGGGGGCGTGTGTGCTTTGTTTGAACTGTATATCATGTGACCCAACTGGCTTGACATCACAATTCCTTTCCCCAGTGTACTCACTCTAGTCAAACAAAGGTATGTTTATGTAAAGAGATGTGAGTAGCTACAATGTAACTGAATAGTTAGCACTTCTGCCTTTCAGCATAAGGGTCTTAGGGTAAAATCCCTGCAGGAGCCACACATGTGGATTTTTGTTTCTCAATTTCTGAACCTGATTGAGGTTTCATTTTTCTTTTTATTTATTTGCACTAATTACTAAGGAGTACAGAGGACTAGAGTAGAATGACAGCACCTGGGTTTGAACACTCGCTCAGCAGTGAGTGTGTGTGATTACTAATGAGTACAGGAGTAGAATGACAGCACCTGGGGTTGAACACTCGCTCAGCACTGAGTGATTACTAAGGAGTACAGAGGACAGGAGTAGAACGACAGCACCTGGGGTTGAACACTCGCTCAGCAGTGACTGTGTGTGATTACTAAGGAGTACAGAGGACGGGAGTAGAATGAAAACACCTGGGGTCACACTCCCTCAGCAGTGAGTATGTGTGATTACTAAGGAGTACAGGGGACAGGAGTAGAATGACAGCATCTGGGGTTAAACACTTGCTCAGCGGTGAGTGTGTGTGATTACTAAGGAGTACAGAGGAAGGGAGTAGAATGACAGCACCTGGGGTTGAACACTCGCTCAGCAGTGAGTGTGTGTGATTACTAAGAAGTACAGAAGATGGGAGTAGAAAGGCAGCACCTGGGGTTGAACCCCCCTCCTCAGAAATGAGTGTGAGTGATTACTAAGCAGGGAAGAGACTGACAGTAGCTGCCTGAGAGGAGAGGTGATGTCTGAGCATGTGCAGCCAGGACTGAGGAGCTCTCGTCACTAGTTGTGTCCCCTGGAGACGAGCTATAAACAAAAATGCTACAGAAATTTTAATAATGATGAATGGTGAAGATGTTTATTATTTAATATGCAAGCTTTTCACATCAATTTTACTGTGTGAGAAAACCCCTTTAAGGACACTGTAATATTCAGATTTGTTTTTCATTTTTTTTCCTCCCCACCTTCCAAGAGTCCTAACTTCCATCCACATAGATATATGAGGGCTTGTTTTTTTGTGGAACAAGATGTACTTTTTAATGCTGCCATTGACCGTACCACAGAATATACCGGGAAACCAGGAACATTTTTTCAAGTGGGCTGAAATGTACTTTGTTGCTCCAATATTTAATTTTTGTGGACTTCACCGGGTGTATGCTATCTTTATTTTGTGGAATGATTTCAGTGATATCCAAATAAATTTGGTTTTCATCATGTTTAACTATTTTTTTTTCTTTTAAAATAAAGAAAAATTGCTTTGCATCACCATTATTTATACTTTGTCTGTTAGAGCTGTATGCTGCCTTGTTTTTGGAGGTCTAGCTTTTATTGGTACCAATCTGAAGCGTATGCGACTTTTTGATTCTTTTTTATTCTACTTTTTCTGCGAAGCGGGATAACCAAAAAAAAACAGAGCCTTTTATATGGTGTTCAACCTGAGGGATAAATAATATGATCTTGTGTTGGATTGGACTTTTACAGACATTCCAATACCATGTTCTTAACTCCTGCTTGTGTACACAAGCCTCAAAGGTTACCGACCACCTCTCTCTGCTCTAGCAGGGGCTGGGTTGGTGACATCATTCCCTGCTGTGTTGTATCAGCAGCACAGGAGCTTGTTTACATTTCTTAATGACAAACATTAACCCTTTAGAGCTCTGTAGCCTTCTGCCCTGCTGTTAAAACCCCTCCATCACCAATGTCCCTCTAACAGGCTCAACTACGAACAGCAGAGCTGAAATGTCAGTCACTGCTGTAGGACAACCCAGAGCCTTGTACTATATAAGCATATCATTGGTCTCTAGGGTGTAACAGGAGTACAAGCATGGCAGCCATGGAGACTTTCATTAAAGGGGTTTTGCCTCAAAGTAAAATTGACGTGTGAAGCTTGCAAATTAAATAATAAACATTTTCATCATTCATCAATATTACAAAATCTGGACCGTTTTTGTTTTAGCTGCTCCTTTAGTGATCCATTGTTTACAGCTCATCTCCAGGGGATACGACCAGGGCTGAGGGCCTTCACTCCTGGTCAGACATGCTCAGACATCCACCTCTCCTCCCCAAGGCAGCTACTGAGTTTTTCAAACCCCAGGTGCTGTCATTCTACTCCCGTCCTCTGTTCTCCTTAGTAATTAGTCAAACAGTGCAAATAAAATAAAAAAATCAAACCTCAATAAGGTATGTGCACTGATAAAAAGTAAAAAAAAACTCAATAGGTTTGGTTCCTGCAGGGATTTGAACCTATGACCCTTGTGCGGTGAAAAAGCTTTACTTTTGAGCTACATTGTAGCTACTCACAGTTCTGTAAATAAACAGACTTATCTATGACTAGAGAGAGGAAAGGCCTGGTGATGTCACCCTGCTTGGTCACATGATATGCAATTCAAACAAATCACACCCGCCCCCGTCTAAGCACACAGAGCTGAAGAGCTGGATGCAGGTGGTATGAAATGAGATTGTGGCAAAACCCCTTTAAGGTCTTGTCTATCATGGTAACTAAACAGCACCCCTCAATCATGTTGCAGGGGCCGCATCGCCCAAATAAAGTTGTTATTTATACTGCGCCAAACATGGCACAAAAATATTAGGAATTTATAGGGAGGGGGGGGATTTCAATTTTTCTACAGAAATTAGTGCCAATACAAACTACAATCCAGGAATGCGATGAACAATTTATTGGTGCTAAAAGTCCAAACTGGCCGGTTCCTCAGGGGTTAAGGTCACATCAGGAGCCGTGGACGCTGGGATTTGAAGTCTCCGGAAAGTCGCGCCTTGATATCGTTCTAAAGCCTTTCATTCAGCCAGAACGTATCTATCACAAAGCAAATACAGATGTTATCAGCAAGAGCATCAGGAAACATTAGAGGTCGCGGCTCTGAAGGCTTCATCTCAAGATTCCTAATCAGTCCGCCTTCCAAGCTCTGGATGCTCTCAAGCTGGTACTTTACCCGTCCTAAAAAATTCATCATTACAATGGACAATGGAAATGTTCTAAAGATAACTTTCTCTTCTCCGTTCATAGGGTCAGTTCAGCTTTTGATGTCACCGCTCGTCAATAGTGCCCATTATGACATCATCACTATTGGGAAGTCGCCATATGCACTGGTGTCCATCAAAGGACCAGACACTACCCGTCCCGGACGAGCCCCCAACATCATCATCATCAGTTGTAATCTCTCTAAGACGGTGACTTTGGTCCTCTTGACATCACGCTTGTGGTATCATTACCCAAAATAGAGCGTTGTAGGGACACAGTCTGGCAGATGCAGATCCCAGTCCCCAATTTTTAGAAAAAGTACCTAAAAATCACTAACACTGGCCATTGGCATGTCTGTGACATCATCACTATTGGAAAGTCGCCTGTCACGTCAAGGGAGGTTCAGTGAGCCCTAACTGGAACCCAGCCCACTGTCCCTGCCTACTTGACGTGCTGCCCTAGGCGGCAGACGCAACGGGGGTGACAGTCCCTGCGCTGCTAAAGTGCTGGGGCTGTGAGAAGAAAGAATGTCAACAGTCAGGTCAATATCAAATAGGAACGCCAAAGCCCCCAAATCAGAACCAGAGGAATAAACGTAAACAAGCCGAGGTCAAAAGCCAAACGGAAGCAAAGCACAAAATCAGGAGACAAGCCGGGATCAGGAGAACAGGTCGAGGTCAGGTACACAGGTAAGCAGAACACAATATACAGAACAAGTAACACAGGTGCCAGGAATATCACAGGCGCAGCACCCAGCCTTCAGGGAGTTTATATGGGATTCCCTGATACCGCCCCTGCAGCTGATTGGAGCGGCCTCCGGCCCTCCCATTGGCTGGTGCACTCCGCCCCCTGCCCGGGTGGCTGGGCCCCTTTTCACTCACAGACTGTCAGCAGCATGTGTATCAGGGTGGGAGCGCACATCAGCTGTTGCAGCCTGTCTGCAGTCTGAGCACAGCTTAGCCCTGACAGTGCCCCCCCTTTTAGGAGGGGCCACCGGACCCCTCCCTGGTCCGGGTCTGTCTGGGTGAGACTCATGAAATTCCCTCACCAGGCGGTCAGCAGGAATAGCTTTCGCCGGAACCCATGATCTCTCCTCAGGACCATACCCCTTCCAATGGACCAGGTACTGCAGTGACCTTTGGGCCTTACGCGAATCAAAACAACGGGCGACTTCATTTTCTAACCCCCCCTTTTATGCGAACTGGAGAAGGAGGCCTAGAGGGCGGAGTCACAGGCTGAATATGGCCTCTTACGAAGTGCACGACGGGACACTTAATGTTACAGAGAGAAGGAGGTAATTTCAGCTGATAAGCCACCGGGTTTAGCCATCTCCTGAACCACATAATGGACGTTCGGGTTACAGGTGGGGGCATAGTTCACCAGGAGGACGAGTTCTGGGAACCTTAGCCCGAGCATCGACTTCACAAGATGCCCCCATAGGCCTAAACGCTGGCACCACCGCTTCCAGATAGAGCATCGGGCCTGCACTCAGTATTGCCCAGCATGGTAAGGAGACATCTGTCAACAAAACCGCTGTCCCCACCTAACTAATTTCCCTGAATTCCAGTCAAACACTGGATTATTTTCTGAAGCCAGGGCAGCCCCAAAAATCACATCAAGCGGGCAGCCCCTCCATGACAAATAAAATACACTTTTCAATATGTATGGATCCAACCACCATCTCCAGCTCAGGGGTACAATATTTGATTACGCCCCGATCTAGTGAAGTGGAGTCAATAGCCACTACCCGCAGCGAGTCAGATAGCAGTCTACAAGGTAGGCCCAACGTTGACAAAGACGCATCAACAAAATTAGAAGCTGACCAGAATCCACAAACGCACTCCCAGAACTGGACAGCGACAAGTATGAATCTTAACTGTAGCAGCAACTTATTAGATACAATAGGAAATACCTGCTCGCCTAGGTGATCTTCCTGCTGACCACCTAGGCATGGAGTCTTTCCGACCTGGTCTTTTTCCATTGGAGCATTCCCGAATTCTGTGTCCATCTCTCCACAGTAGAAGCACAACCCCTGGATGCGACGAGTAAACCCAAACGGTCACTAGCCGTAGTGACAGAAAAAAGCCCCCACTTGCCATGGGCTCCCCCCGAGTTTAAATCGGAAACAACGGGTTTAGGGGTGAAACCCGGTGGGGACCACCGGGGGGGGAACCTTTTCCTGCCATCTCTCCCTAAAAAAGTCTGTCAGACGAACGGCCTCAGTGCCATGGCCTCATCTAAAGTACCAGGGGTAGGGTAAGCCACCAATAAATCCTTCACATGGGCAGCTCAGCCTAATCTAAACTGGCATCTGAGAGCTGCGTCGTTCCACCCAGACGGAACGCACCAGCGACGAAATTCGGAGCAAAACTCCTCCACAGTCTTCTCACCCTGCCTCAAGGTGGTCGCTGAGCCTCGGCCCCAGCTTTTCCCCATCTGGGTCATTAAAGAGTACCCCTAAAGCGGCAAAGAACCTGTCCACAGAAGACAGTTTTAGGGAGTCATGCCGTAACGAAAAGCCCCACTCCTGGGGGGGACCCTGAAAGTAGGGACATGACAAATTTCCCACCCTTTGTTCTTCATCCCTGAGGTAAGTGGGCGGAGCCTAAAATACAGGCGATAAACCCTCTCTAAATGCCACAAAGGCCTTCCTGTTACCTGCGAACCTGTCAGGCAACTGGATAGGGGGTTCCCCCAGGAGGGGAAGGTAATGCAGGGGCCCTCCCGACTTGGGGTAGCCTCCTGTTGTTCTACCCTCAGCGGCCAGAAACCTTGACTAGCCCCTGCATCTGCCTACAGAGCTGTCATGGGGTCCATAGTGAGGGTAGAGCAGTAACGGTTTCGGGCCCGTGATAATGTCACGTCAAGGGAGGTTCAGTGAGCCCTAACTGGAACCCAGCCCCCTGTCCCTGCCTACTTGACGTGCTGCCCTAGGCGGTTTGACGGCAACTTTAGCGACAGTCCCTGCGCTGCTAAAGTGCTTGGGGCCGTGAGAAGCAAGAATAGTAAAACAGTCCAGGTCAAAATCAAATGGAACCCAAAGCCACAAACAAAACCAGAAGAAAAACGTAAACAAGCCGAGGTCAAAAGCCAAACGGAAGCAAAGCACAAAATCAGGAGACAAGCCGGGGTCAGGAGAACAGGCCGAGGTCAGGTACACAGGTAAGCAGAACACAATATACAGAACAAGAAACACAAGGTAGCCAGGAATATCACAGGCGCAGCACTCAGCCTTCAGGGAGTTTAAATGGATTCCTGGATACCGCCCCTGCAGCTGATTGGAGCGGCCTCCGGGTCCTCCCATTGGCTGGTGCGACACGCCCCCTGTCAGGAGTGGCTGGGCGTCTGTCACTCACAGAGCTGTCAGCAGCATGTGTATCAGGGAGGGAGCACACATCAGCTGCTGCAGCCTGTCTGCAGTCTGAGCACAGCTTAGCCCTGACATCGCCAGATGCACTGGTGCCCAACAAAGGACCAGACACTACCCATCCCGGACGAGCCCCCAAGTTCATCATCATCATCAGTTATAATCTCTCCAAGACGGTGACTTTGGTCCTCTTGACATCACGCTTGTGGTATCATTACCCAAAATAGAGCGTTGTAGGGTCACGGTCTGGCCAGTCCCCAATTTATAGGAAAAGTACCCCTCGTGATGAAAGTCACTGCCACTGGCTATCAGCATGTCTGTGACATCATTACTGGGGTGAAATCACTACATGGGAAATATAGATCCCTAATAACCTCTGTTTCTGACTAAATCAGCTGTTCCCAGAGGCATAACTTAAAGCTCCTGGGGAAAATCTATAAGAGGTCCCCCATCAACCATGTGCCATTTATAATACTAGTACTCTTATATATGGAAGAGGAGCCTCTGGGCCCCCACAAGCTCCTGGGCCAGTACCTGCACCCCCTATAGCTATGCCCCCGGCTGTTCCATCTCCAAGGTGGTGACATTGGCCTCTATGATATCACATCCACAACACATCCACACATTGCACCCAAGGTATTTTTGGCCAGTTTATTGTGCAATTGTCTCTGAGCACTGCTTGTGGCATTATGTGGGCGCTGTATAATGGTTGCATACTTTTTGCACTATTTCTTCACTATACAGGCAGTCCCCGGGTTACGAAAGGGATAGGGACTGTAGGTTTGTTCTTAAGTTGATTTTATATGTAAGTCGGAACAGGTATATTTCTTAAATGTAACCTCAGCACAAAAGGTTTTTTCTCATTTTGGGTAGTACAGGGAAGGGTTTTTACATTTGTTTTGCTGTCTGTGCCCCTGTTAAGAAGATTTCACCTCATTTTCACCTCATGTGCTGCTGCGGCATGCTGGAACTTGTCGTTCATTAGCTACTATCTGCTGTGGAACATGGAACTACAAGTGCCAGCATGCCACATAAGTCTCCATTTGTAAATAGGGGACAGATGTAAGTCGGCACGGTGTAAGTCGAGGACTGCCTGTATTGCGATATTTTTGGCTAGTTTATAGTAGTGTTGTTTTTGTACTATAGTGCGATATTGTCTGTGAGCACTGTTTGCTGCATTATCTAGGTTTCATATTATGGTGTCATATGGTACATCTTTGGCATTGTTATTTTTGCACAACATTGCAGTATTTTTGCCTGGTGTACAGTTGTACTGTTTCCAAGCATTGTTAGAGACTCCGCCTAATGGTGTCATATGACAACTTTTTTCTTTGTTATTTGTACACAATATTGTGGTACTTTTCACCAGTTTATAACGGTATTGTCTCTGAGCAATGTTTGCAGTTTTATGTGGGCACTGTATAATGGTGTCATGTGGTAACATTACTGCACTATTATCTGGGCACTCTATTAAGGTATTTTTGGCTAATTTATGGTGGCATTGTCTCTAAGCACTATTTTGCAGCACCGTATAATGCTGTTATATGGTGACTTTTTGTGCACAGTTATTTGGATACTACATTGTGATATTTTTTCACCATTTTATAGTGGCATTGTCTCTGAGCACTGTTTTGAGGTATTCTGTGGGCATTTTAGAATAAATTCATATGGTAATTTTATTACTTTGTTATTTGGCCACTATATTGGAGTAGTTTTTGTCCGCTTTATAGTGATATTGTCTCTGAGCAATGTTTGCGGTATTATGTGGGCATTGTATAATGGTAACATTATTGCACTGTAATGTGGGCACTATATTGCAGTAGTTTTTGTCCACTTTATAGTGGTATTGTCTCTGAGCATTGTATTGCAGTGTTGTGTGGGCACTGTACAGTGGTGTCATATAGTTGTGTTACGGTATCTTTTCATCAGTTAATATTGGTATTGTCTCCATGCAATGTTTGCGGCATTATGTGGGCATTGTATAACGGCAACATTATTGCACTGTAATGTGGGCACTATATTGCAGTCTTTGTTGCCCAGTTTATCGTGGAAATGGCTCTGAGCCCTGTTTGCTCATTATGTGGGCGCTGTATAATAGTTTTATATGGTCAATGTTTTTGCACTTTTATTTGTGTACTATGTTGCAATATTTCTGGATATTTTAGCACTGTTTGTGAAACTATATCGACACTGTATAATGGTGTCATGAGGTAAACTTTTTGCACTGTTATTTGGGCACTATATTGCCATATTTTTTCATTAGTTTATAGCGGTATTGTCTCTCAGCAATGTTTTGCGGCATTATGTGGGCGTTGTATAATGCTGTTACATGGTAACTTTTTTGCACTGTTATTTGGGCACTATATTGCTGTATTTTTTTACTAGATTATAGCGGTATTGTCTCTGAGCAATGTTTTGTGGCATTATGTGGGCGTTGTATAATGCTGTTACATGGTAACTTTTTAGCACTGACACTTGTGCACCATATTGCAATATTTTTGTGCGCTGTATGGCACATTTGAACATACCTTGTTCTTACATGGGTAATCTTTCATCCTTCTTTTTCCTGCAGCCTGTTTTTTTCCCCTATGCTCCCTCACGGCCTCTGCGGGGGTTGTTATCCAGCTTCCCCATCAGCTTGGTTTCCTGTTGCACCTTTTCCATTGTCATTTGATCTGTGCTAGAAATAATAATAATGAACTCTTCTTCCAAAGCTAATAATGTGCCGCTCCGGGGCCGCTGAGCTCTGTTATGTGAAAAGCTTGTTGAGCATTAATCCACATCACTAAGCAGGAGCAGCGAGAACGGAGTTAATGACATTAGTGTAAAAATCAATGTGGGAATTACATCTGTCTCCTCTTGACCTCATATTGGATGTGGCCGTCAATCCGGCAAAGTCACATTCAAAAAATGCGGTTCGTGATTCATAAACCTTTTAAAAAAAATTACAAATTCTACTATGTTGATCCAGAAGAAGACTCAAAAAATAACAGTGCAGATGACTACATGGTAGTACATGGATCCCCAATGATTCATAATACATAATCCACACCGATCTCAGATATTTTCCCCTATACATTTTATATTCAGGAGCAAAACTAGAATCCTTTGGGCCCCACAGGAAAATCAGATGGGCCCTCACAACGTCATGGCAAGGATAGGAAAGTAGCATTAATTAAAGGTATAAATAATATCGCCATATATCACTGACCCCACACAGTAGTGCAAGGCGGCAAGTAGACTTTGTGCATATTTGCCAGTTTTTGAGAAAATTATTGACTTCATGTTCCACCCATTTGCAGCGGACATGTCCCCTAGATATGACATTCAATCCCATATAATCCCTTTCGGCATACTGCACATACATACACATGCAGATCCCACCCTAAGCCCCCAAAATAAATACAGGCCCCATAAAAATACAGCTCCGAGACAAGAACCCCTCATTTACAAACCCAAGACCAGACCCCCAATAGGCTCCGGAATAGAAACCCTCACTCCCAGACCAGGCCTCTAAATATAGAGAGCCCAGACTAGCCACTTAAAAATACCGACCCCCACAAGAGAACCTCAGACCAAATCCTGAAAAAATACAGATCCCAGTCCAGATCACTAACAATACAAAACCCCCGAGACCAGGACACTAAAAATATAGGCCCCAGACAGGAACCCCTCATGTACAGACCCCAGGCTAGGCTTCTAAAAATACAGACCCAAGACCAGGCCCCAGAATAGGAACCCTCACTCCCAGACCAGGCCTCTAAATATAGGGATCCCAGACTAGTCACTTAAAAATACCGACCCCACAAGAGAGCCCCAGACCAAATCGTGAAAAAATCCAGATCCCTAAAAATACAAACCCTAGACCAGGACACTAAAAAATATATCCCACAGACATGAACCCCTCATTTACAGACCCCAGGCCAGGCTTCTAAAAATACAGACCCACGACCAGGCCCCAGAATAGGAACCCTCACTTCCAGACCAGGCCTCTAAAGATAGAGACCCTAGAATAGTCACTTAAAAAAAACACAGCCCTCACACAAAAACCCTTTGTTTATAGATCCCAAAACAGTCCTCTAAAACTACAGACCCCTAAATACAGATTTTTAGACAAAAAGCCTCTATAAATAAATATAGACCCCTCACGTAACTCTTTGTTTTACGCAGACCCCAAACAGGCCCCTCCTACTACCTGAACCCTTTACGACCTGAACCAGGGATCATTAATGATATTCTACCTCTCCCCCACTCCTGACACTTCCTCTTTATTCCATTCCCACAACAATGTCCTGCGTGCATGAGCAGAGAAAAGTGAGGAGCGGGGCGGGGGAGATGTGCACCAAGGGATTTACCGGCCCTTTTTTCTCCCCAGGGGGGAATATAAGGGTTTATGGGCGATCACCATATTTGAGTCTTCCAGTTGATCCAGGCTGAGTATGAACTATCAATGTACTAATGATATGGCTTCAGACCACCTTGAACCCACCAGGAAAGAGAACAGACCCCAAAATACAGATCCTAGACCATGCCTCTAAAAATATAGACCCCCACACAATAACTCTTTGTTTACAGACCCCAAACCAGGCCCTAACCTGGCCCTTTACAGACCTGAGGCCAGACATTAAGATATTCACCTCTCCCCACTCCTGCACTTCCTTTTACTTCCACTACCACAAACAATTTCCTGGTGCAAGAGCAGAGAAAAGTGCAGGAGCGGGGGGAGAGATGAGCACCCTGGAGATTTACCGGCCCTTCCAGAAATATGGGCAATCACCCTTTTTGAGTCTCTCAGTTGTTCCAGGGGTGTCGTGAATCGTATGAATGAATATGTATGCTTTGGGACCCACCTTGAAAGATGGAGCTGAGGGTTCTCACAATCTGGTCAGATACAATATGGTTGCAAATTGCCTCATAGTTGCAACACTCCTGGCCCCCAGGGGCCCTGTTGCAGCTGTGGCCCACTATCCTGTCACAGCCTGTGCTGTGGTGGGCCGCTCGGACCCTGTCTGTACTCTTCACAGCAGATGTCCATTTACATTTCTGCACATATGACTGAATGGTCCTTTTATACCCCTGACTTCTGTATCGCCCAGTTCGTTCCCCTGTGCGCCGCACGCCATATATTTTTATCGTGACGAATGGCTATTACAAATGTGCAACAATCATTGGGTCATTGCAAGGCAGCAGAATGACTTTACTGCTCACTCTATGTCTCATTGAGATGATTTGTATTGACTATGGCAGCCGGATCTGCAGAGTCTGAGCCCTCGGGCAGCGAATGCTTCTGGTGTAGGAGGTGGTGAATGTGAACAATGAGGAATTAAAAGGGGCCATAAAAACGGGGTGACCTGTGTGTGCAGCGCACATTACGGGCATTCTCCAGCAGCAATCGCCATGCACATTATCGCTTCCATATTACAGCTTTAAAGGTTTTTTTATTAAAAATATTTATCCCCCGGGGGTTTTTAAACAAGGAAACCGGAATATTTCCTGAGTGCACTGTGGATGGACATGAAACTTACACTTGACAGATCCCCCTTTTTATGACTTGCTTTTGCATTTTGAAATTTTTGGGCACCCGGGAACATTCCCAAACCCAAAAATTTGTAAATTTTATTGGGTCACTTTTTGGGGGTGGAATTTTTTCAAAAATAAGGGGGGGAGCAAAATTATGGGGTTTGGGTTTTTTTTTTGAGATTAAGTTAGGGGTTTGGTCTTAGGGTTTCAATTAAAAAATTAAGGTTAAGGGCTAATTTTGGTTTTTGGGGTTTTGTGTTTTAAAAAAGGGAAATTGGGTTAAAAGTTGGGGTTTTTTTTGTAAGAGTTGTGGTTCGATGGGGGCGCGGTTACAATTACAGTTTGGTTTAAGAGTGGAGTTAGAGCCAGGGTTGGAGTTTTTATTAATGTTGGGGTTGGAGATAGTGTTACGGTTAGAATTACAGTTTAAGGTAGGAATTAGTGTGAAGGTTGGAGTTAGGGTTGTGGTTTAAGCAAGCGTTGGCATTAAAGTGGGGGGTTTTGAGGTTTGGGGGTTAATTACGTGATGGGGGTGGAAAACAATTTTTTGGGTTTAAAAAGGGGTTGTTTCACACGGGGGATTGCTGCTTTTTATGTTAAAGATCTTGCAAAAAACAACTGCTTCGCAATAATGTCCATTACCAGGGGCCCAACCTTTTCTAGAAACCCCCTCTTGTATGGGCTCATCAGCTCCTAGGTCGCTATAGTACAAAAAACTGTTAAAAACCTTGATAGACGCTAGAAAGGGGGTTGCTATAGACAGACCTGTTGTTTTTCCCTGATAGGCTGCCGCACGGGTTTTTCTATAGACGACCTGTTGACTCTCCTGATGGGCTGCCAGCAGGGGTTGCTTACCCCAAAACCCTGGCTTTTACCCCCTTTGTGGAACCCAGTAAACAGCCCTGAATTAAAATTAAAAACCAAGAAAACAGGACTGAGGTAAGAGAATCAATGTAGGGGGGACAACCCCTTTAATTTGGGGATTTTTGGGTTTTTGGGGTTTAAAGAAGCGTTAACATTAAAGTTAGGGTTGAGGTTGGGTTAATGGTAGGAACAATAGCTTGGTTTAAGGTTTTAATAAGGGTTAGGGTATGTTGACACGGCTTATACGCGTCGCAATACGCCGGGTGTTTTGGAACCACGTGTTTTTCCCGCGCTTAATTCCAAAACATTGGGGGGGGGGGCCCGGGGGCCAACCCTTTTAAAATGCATTGTTTGTGGCGCAAATCGCCAAAAATTGACAAAACTCAATTTCCCCCCCGCGGTACAAAACAATCGATTTTCCAAACCGGGGGGCGACGGGTAATCCCCCAGCTTTTTTATGAGGGGGTATGAATTTAACTTAACTGCGGTGCAATTTCGCCTAAATTTGCAATTTGCAGGAAAAGCGGCCGAAATTCGCGGGCATTTTAAACCGTGTAAAAAATAGCCTTAGGGAAAAATGTTTTAAAATTATAGTTGGAGTTTTAAAGCTTTTGTAGGGTTTTGGGGTTTCGTTTTAGGGGTTTAGAAAACCCCCCCATTTCCAAAAATTTTATTTGGATGATATTTAACCAGGGAAAAAGTAGAGTTTGGTTTTAAAAAAGCAAAAAGTAAGTTTTGGGTTTTGGGGTTAAAAGTTTTTGGGGTTTTGGGTTTTGGGGTTTGGGGTTCAAAAAATTTAAATAAATGTTAATTTTGGATTGGAAAAAAAAGGGGGGTTGGGGAGGGTTTTATTTAGTTTGGGGGTTTTGGGGTTTTTTTTTTGTATTTTGGGGGTTTTGGGTTTTTTGGGGTGTGGGGTTTTAGTTAGAGTTGGGGGGGGTTTTGGAGGGTTTTTGGGGAGTAAATTGGTTTTGGGGTTTTTGGGGTTTGGGGTTTTAAATTAAAAAATTGGGGTTTTAGGTTTTGAGTTAGGGGCTTTGGATTTGGGGGTTTTTAAATTTCTTTGGGGTTTGGGTTAAAAGGATTTTTTTTAATTTTTTTAAAAGGGTTTTAAAAGGTTTGGGGTTTGGGGTTTTTTTTTTTGGGGGGGGTTAAGGGGGGGGGTGTTTGGGGGGGGGCTTTTTTTTTTGGGGTTTTGGGTTTATTAATTTTTGGGGGGGTTCGGGGGGGAAAATTACTATTATTTTTTTAATTTTTTTTTGGGTTTGGGAAATTTTAAAGGGGGGCTTTTTTTGGGGGTTTGGGACTTTTTTTTTGGCAAGAGGGGGTTGGGGGTTTTGGGTTTCTTTTTTTTTTTATGGGTTGGGAAAATTACAAAAAAACCATTTTAGGTTTGTTTTTTGGGGAAATTTTGTGTTTAAAGGGTTTGAGGGTTTTGGGGTTTGGGGTTTCAAACAAGGGAAAATTGGGGGAAGTGGAAATTTTGGGTTGAGGTTTTTGTTTTGGGTTTAGGGGGTTTGAAAAAATTGTTTTGGGTTTTTAGGGGTTTGGAAAAAAGGGTTAGGGGGGGAAAATTTTTTTGTTGGGGTTGGGGGTTGGAGTTTTTGGGGGTTTGGTAGGTTTTTGGGTCGGGGGTTTTGGTTTGGGGTAGGGAATTTTCCCGTTTGGGGTTTTTTCGGTTGAAAAAATTAAAACATTAGGGTTGGAGTTTTTAATTTGGTTTGGGGGTGAAAATTATTTTTAAGAAAAGCAGGCAGAGACTATTCAGAGTAATGAAAAGGGGTCAATCCAGGAATTTTAGTGACTTATATAGGAACCGCATCCGTGCCCGGTTTTAAATTCAGCGGAAAGCCTTTTAGCCCTTTAAATCCATGGATTGGCGGGATGTGAGGGGGGCCCAGTGTCGCGGGGGGAAAAGGGACCCGAAGATAGGTGAGTACTGGCGCCAGGGAATGGAGGTATAAGTGTGATCATAGTCCGGAGCAGGGACTGGGGTGCACATCGTGACACGTATTCTTTCAACTTATGCCTTTTTAACTGTTGTAAAACTACTACTCCCGGCATGGTGCTCATTGTATTTTTGGAACAGTTGCAGAGCTCTATCCTAAAGGAAACAGAGGCCAATTAGACAAGGTTGGTTATAGGTATAATATGCAGGGATTTTTACAGTCCGCAAAAAATGTGGATGTTGTAAATGTGAAGCAAAAAATTTTTAGGGTTAAAAAACCGCGCAACATGGCGACATTTTATATTGTAATTTCCACCCATCATCAATCAAGACCTCTCTCCAGAACATGGAAATGTCTATCAAATTTATCCTGCCGCATTGCCAAGACTTGTCTAGTGGAAGCGGTCATATTTAGCACAAGTTGGTTTGCACACTTTTAAGTTGCAGGTGTTAATTTTCATGCTGTGACTTCCTGCTGTGCTAAATAGAGAAAGAGCCGCTTTGTTCAGCTTTTTGGCTGTGTTTAATAATATTTGCAGGGCTCCATGCACAATGATGTGTCCCTCCCAAAGGGGGGCCATTTCCTAAAATGATATAGGGTATGCGGGGGTATGAGAAATTTCCCTTTATTGTAGAAACAGGCCCCTAGCCTGTGGAACCCTGGCCACCCTGTGGGGGGCTATTACTTGTGTTTTTCTTTTAAAAATTTTTTTATTTTAAAAATTTTTTGGATGCATTTTGTGAAAATTATAGTTAAATATATTTAATGCAATTAAAAAAAACAATAACTAAAGGTTTTAAAAACCCGTTTTTACATGGGGCTTTCAATATTTTTTTGGTTTCCCCGGAAAACCCCTGAAATTTTTTATCTGATTGAGCCTTGATGGGAGTTGAATTAAAAAGGGGTTTTTCCACGAGTAAAGTTGAGTGGGATCCTCCAAATTGGGTATTTAATCCTTTTTAAAAAATATGTGATTACAAAAAGCCTGTGAGAGCTACAGCATTTCCAATCCCCTTGTTACCTGAAAAGCTTGCATTGACCCGACCAGAGGAGCTGACAGGTTGTGTTTTGGGTAAAAACCCCTTCTTTTTCTGATAAAGAGAAAATAAATGAGCTTCAAGGGGTGGGAAGAAAGTGCAGTGTATGAGCCTGTGTCTTGCTGTATAGAGAATCCACTGTTGTAAAGTTATTATTAGAGTTAAGTTTTGAGACGCTCCCTTATTCCTCACTCTCTGCTCACACCCTCCCTCTCACCCCTTCATGGCTCAGCTGCTGATAAGGAGGTAAGTAACTCACATTCTGGCTAAACCCCTTTAAAGGACCATCACTGATCTCTCACTTGAATAGGACGGAGCTGCAATTCTCATGTACTGCACAATGCAAGCCCCCCTTATTCTACAGATCTGTGGGGGCCCCAGGTTACACCTACAACGTCCACATAACAAACTTCTCAGCGGGTCACCATGGCTGTGTTTATGGAGAGGCATCAGTCCTGGACTTTCCATCACAGGTGCTGCTCCTCTTTTTTCCCCTGGTTGGGGGGTTTTTCTATAGAACAAGTATTTGTCAGTGTTTCCCTTTTTTTTAAAAGGCTTAATTTTTTAACATTTCCCCAAAAGATTTTCCCTTTTCATGTTTCCCCTTCTGTTTTTCCTGAGCTCGTGCATATGATACTGGTATGTGCCCCCGACCACAGAGGAAAGACGTTACAACACCGATAATTAGGATTGTTCAACACACATGGAAATACTTGAACCACATTTTTACAAAGAGGACAAAGAGGGAGACAAAGAGAGACAAAGAGCAAAAGAAATAGAGAGAAAAAACTAAAGAAAGAATAAGAAAGAAAGACAGATCGTCAGAGAGGAGAGGAAAAGAAAGCGGAGAGAAGGAGGAAAGAAAAAAAAAAGGGGAAAAAATTTAAAAAAGAAAAAAAAAAAAAGGGGGGGGAAAAAAGGGAAGGGGAAAAAAAAAATGGCAAAAAAAAGGGAAGGGGAAAGAATGGGAAAGGAAAAAAAAGGAAAAAAAAAAAGAAAAAAAAAATGGGGGAAGGAAAAAAAAGGGAAAAAAAATAGAGGAAAAAAAAAAGGAAAAAAAAGAGAAAAAAATGAAAAAAAAAAAAAGGGCGGGAAAGAAAAAAAAAAAAAAGAAAAAACAAGAGGGAAAGAAGGGAAGGAAAGAAAAAGGGAAAAAAAAAGGGAAAAAAAAGAGGGAAAAAAGTGGAAAAGGAAAAAAAAGGGAAAAAAAAAAAAGAAAGGAAAATTTAAAGAGAGGAAAAAAAAGGAAAAAAAAGGGGCCAAAAAAAAAAAAAACAAAAAAGAAAATTTAAAGAAAAACAAGAAGGGGAAAAGGAAAAAAAAGAGAAAAAAAAAAAAAAACCAAAAAAAAAAGAAAAGAAAAATTTAGGAAAAAAAGAAAGAAAAAAAAAAAAAAAAAAAAAAAAACTTTAAAAAGATCTAAAATAAAAAAAAAAAGAGAGAACCCACAGAAAGGGGCATTTAAAAACCCACATTGGTTTTAAAGAAAAATCCGGGGTTTTGGACCCCGGAACCCGGGGTTTTTAGGACTTGTATGTGGTCCAGGGGGAAGGGGAGGGGTTTTAGGGGCTTTTTTATGTGGGGCACAGGGAAGGGGAGGTTATAGGCTTTTTTTTGTTTGGTTCACAGGAAGCCCGGGTTTTAGGGGGGCTTTTTATGGGGGGGTTTACCCGGGAAACCCGGGGTTCAGGACTTGTTTTTTGGTACAGGAAAACCCGATTGGGAAGAGGTTATAGGACTTGTATGTGGTCACAGGAAGCAGGTTATAGGACTTGTATGTGGTCACAGGAAGCAGGTTATAGGACTTGTATGTGGTCACAGGAAGCAGGTTATAGGACTTGTATGGTGGTCAAGGAAGCAGGAAGGTTTATAAGAACTTTGGTTTTTTCGGGTCAACAGGAAGCAGGTTAAAAATTGTAAGGGGTCACAGGAAGCGGGTTTTTGGACTTGTAGGGGTGGGCACAGGAAGCAGGGTTTTAGGACTTGTATGGGGGTCCCCAGGAAGCAGGTTATAGGACTTGTATGGGGTCACAGGAAGCCGGTTATAGGGCTTGTAGGTGGTCACAGGAAGACGGTTATAGGACTTGTAGCGGGTCACAGGAAGCAGGTTACAGGATTGTATGGGGTCACGGAAGCAGGTATATAGGACAGTATGGGGTACGGAACCGGTTTTATAGGGCCTTTGGTATGGGTCCACAGGAAGAGGGTTTTTAGGATTGTATCGGGTCACAGGAAGCAGTTACAAGGATTGTAAAAGGGGTCCCAGGAAGCAGGTTATAGGCCCTTTTAGGGTCACAGGAAGCCGGTTAAGGCATGTAGGTGGGCCCGGAAGAAGGGTTATAGGACTTGTATGTGGTCACAGGAAGCAGGTTATAGGACTTGTATGGGGTCACAGGAAGCAGGTTATAGGACTTGTATGGGGTCACAGGAAGCAGGTTATAGGACTTGTATGTGGTCACAGGAAGCAGGTTATAGGACTTGTATGGGGTCACAGGAAGCAGGTTATAGGACTTGTATGTGGTCACAGGAAGCAGGTTATAGGACTTGTATCGGGTCACAGGAAGCAGGTTATAGGACTTGTATGGGGTCACAGGAAGCAGGTTATAGGACTTGTATCGGGTCACAGGAAGCAGGTTATAGGACTTGTATGTGGTCACAGGAAGCAGGTTATAGGACTTTTTATGGGGGACAGGAAGAAAGGGTTTTAAAGGGGGGAACCGGGGTTTTGGGGGGTCACAGGAAGAGGTTTATAGGATTGTATGGGTCACAGGAAAAGGGTTAAGGGGGTTGTATGGGGTCACGGAAGCAGGTTATAGGAAACCCTTTTTGGGTCACAGGAAAAGGGGTTTAGGGCTTGGGAGGGGTCACAGGAAGGGTTATGGGTTGTAAAGGGGGCACAGGAAGAAAGGGGGTAGGGCTTGTATGGGGGTCACGGGGAAACAGGTTTTTAAGGGGAATTTTTATTTGGGGGTGGCAAAGGGGAAAGAGGTTATAGGGGCTTGTATTGGGGGTCCGTTCAGGAAGGGGGCCCGGTTTTATAGGGCTTGTTTTGGGGTAAAAGGGGAAGGGGGGGGTTTAGGATTTTTATGGGGGGACAGGAAACGGTTATAAGGGTTGTAGGGGGTCCAGGAAGCAGGTTATAGGGCTTTTATTGGTCACAGGAAGCAGGGTTTTAAAAAAATTTTATGTGGTCCAGAAGGGGTTATAGGGGGTTGTATGGGGTCACAGGAAACAGGTTTTTAGGCTTTTTATGGGTCACAGGAAGGGAAGGGTTTTCGGACGTGTATGGGGTCACAGGAAGCAGGTTATAGGACTTGTATGTGGTTCAAAAAGGAAACAGGGGGGACAGGACCTTTTTTTGTGGTCACAGGAAAACAGGTTTTAGGACTTGTAGGGGGTTAAGGAAAAAAAGGTTATAGGAAATTTTTATGTGGGTTTACAAGGGAAGCTTAATGGGGCTTGTAGGGGGTACAGGAAACAGGTTAATAGGATTTTTGTGGTCACAGGAAGCAGGTTATTGGACTTTTAGGGGGTCACAGGAAGAACGGTTCAAGACTTGTATGTGGTCACAGGAAGCAGGTTATAGGACTTGTATGTGGTCACAGGAAGCAGGTTATAGGACTTGTATGTGGTCACAGGAAGCAGGTTATAGGACTTGTATGTGGTCACAGGAAGCAGGTTATAGGACTTGTATGTGGTCACAGGAAGCAGGTTATAGGACTTGTATGTGGTCACAGGAAGCAGGTTATAGGACTTGTATGTGGTCACAGGAAGCAGGTTATAGGACTTGTATCGGGTCACAGGAAGCAGGTTATAGGACTTGTATGTGGTCACAGGAAGCAGGTTATAGGACTTGTAGGTGGTCACAGGAAGCAGGTTACAAGACTCGTATGTGTCAACATAGTAGACGACTTCGTCGTCTTTCAAGATGTCCAAAAATTTGCGAGAAAGTTGACATTAAAAAGATTTTTTAAAAATAAAAATCCGAAAAACTCAGAAGTCACTCAAAATTCCATACCCTTGGGACGTATAGGATCTCCTGTAAAGAACAAGTCTACATTTTATCCTATATTTTCACAAGGGAATTTTATCCCTGTGTTTACCGATTTAGTCATTAACGATCTTAGAAAAATTACGAAAAAACTTCCTAGAAAAACTAATTTGACTAAATCAGAACAATCAGCCCTCACATCATTAACAAAAAATAAAGAAATCGTTATCAGAAATGCCGACAAGGGGGGGGGCCATAGTTATCCAGAACTATCTGGATTATAACGCTGAAGCTCATCGAATTTTGGACGATGAAACCTATTATAAAAAAGTAGAACCTACGGTGTAGGAAAATTTAAAAAACACCTATACACAATTTATTAAGAACAATTTTGACCAAGGTACCATATCAAAAGAAGAGTCAGCTTTTCTAACTGTTAAAGATACTTCCATACCCTTCTTTTACCACTTACCAAAGGTCCATAAAGATACACAAAATCCCCCCGGTAGGCCGATCATTTCAGGCATAGGTTCAACACTTTCCAACTTATCTCATTTTTTGGATACCCAGCTCCAGCCCCTAGTGGAACAACTACCCAGTTTCCTCAAGGACTCCGTTATGGTGCTTAGAGACCTAGTCGGCATGCAATGGAATGAGCAATATGTTTTAGCCAGTCTTGATGTGACGGCACTTTACTCCAATATCAACCATACTTTGGGCATCAATGTCATAAGAGAGTTTTTAGACACAGAGCCAATTTTTTCACCTTCATTTAAAAAATTTTTAATTGAGGGCCTGGAATTGATTTTAAAAAACAATTATTTTGCGTACGAGAAGTCACACTACCATCAACAGGTAGGGACCGCTATGGGCACTAGAGTCGCACCTTCATTTGCTAACCTTTTTATGGGGTCATTTGAATCAAAATTTATAAATAATGGTCCGTTCGTTAAGTATATCAAATACTATAAAAGATTTATAGATGATCTTTTAATTATATGGGAAGGATCTACAGATACCTTCAATCACTTTGTTAATTTTCTTAACAGCAACCACTGGGGTATTCATTTTACCGCTACCTCAAGTTCCACCGAATTGACCTTTCTAGATCTCCATCTATACATAGAAAAAAATCAGATCAAATCCAAAACTTTTTTTAAACCCACTGACTCCAATGGTTATTTGGCTTTTAAATCTAATCATCAGTGTAAGTGGATTAAAAATATCCCTTACGGTCAATATCGACGAATCCGTAAAAATTGCACTGATAAAGAAGTTTTTGCCGCCCAGGCTGAGATATTGACTAATAAATTTTTACAAAAGGGTTATCCGTCTAATTTACTAAAAGGTGCAATAAAAAAGGCTGCAATTATGACTCAAGAACAACATCTAGTGCCTAAGAGAAAAGAACAAAAAGCAGATTTTGACTTGTGCTTCATTACCACACATAACTCTCAATACAAAGAGGTACAAAATATTATCAGTAATCATTGGAGTCTCTTACTCAGAGACCCCATATTGAAAAGTACTATCCCTGAGAAACCTAAATTTATTTATAGAAAGACTAAAAATTTAAAAAATATACGGGCACCTTCCAGATTGAGACAACACAGGGAGGTCCCCACCCAATTAGAAAATATCACATCTGTAAGTTCAGGTTCTTTTGCTTGTGGTCACCACTGTTGCAAATGCTGCTCCATCTTAGTAAAAAGCGATCATTTCTTTTCCCATTCTACAGGAGAGAAATTTAAAATAAGGGATCATCTCACTTGTGCCAGCAAATTTGTCGTGTACCTGATTACTTGCCAATGTGGCTCGCAATACGTGGGCAAAACCACGACGAAATTATCACGTAGATTGGTGAACCATCGTTACGATATCAATCATAAACGGATGGTATATAGCATTCCTCGACATATGGCAGAGTTTCACAGTGAGGAGGAACCTATTTTTAGCATACAACCAATAGAGCATATTCATGAGTCACACCAGGATCGTGCCAAACAATTAGGGTATCGCGAATCCTATTGGATGTATAAACTAAACACGCTTAGACCCCATGGGTTAAATGAAATACAAGAATCCATTATAAAATAAATAAAAATAAATAAAAATATTTTAAGGTTCCTTCTAGCAGAAGTCCCAGTATCTTCAAAATATATATAGATAGATAAAATCCGTTTTCATACATAAGGGATACCCATAGTGTATATATTACATATATATATAGATATATATTTATGGATTTTTTAGACATTTTATATATATAATTTTTTTATATTTTTTAGTATGTCAAGATGGTAGTGTGTATACGTACACAATATAGTGGTATTCATTCTAGCCCTTCTATACAAAAAATAAAAAAAATTTATTACATTTTTATTATACCATATAATGTCTTTTATTTTCATTTTTATCTACATATATTTTTTACACATAATTAACATCTATTTTTTATCTATTAACGCTTCCCTGATTTTTATCAACTAGCTTTCAATTCAGATTCAGTGATTTTACATCTTTTCTTCTTACTCACATTTTTTTAATTGTTTTTCTGTGATATATATTCAGTCTATACATATCGCTGTATTTACACGTATATACACTACAATCTGTTTCTAATGTAAATTGTTAATGATTTAAAATATATATTAATGTTGTCCCATTTATGATACAAAGTATCGCTACTTCAGGAAATGGCATACATCATTATTTATACATGTTTACGATCATAAACTGTGTTCCATTCAACTTTATGTATTATACACCGATCTGTTTGTTGTTGTTATTCTGCCTCGATCTGAGATACAAATCACCGTTCATTCATCCTGGTTTTGATTTTAAGGGTACTTAAGCCGATCATATTGCTGTGTTTGTTACATCTGATGAAGCGGACGTCTGAAGTCGGCGAAACGCGTAATGTTGTTAGAAATAAACTATTTGCTATATCCAAGCGCTCTAGATATCTGATCCCTCCCTACAACTGAACGGTAGATACCGGCTTCAGTTATCTATTCTAATCTTCACCCTCAGCGTTCCACGTGGAACCCGTGGCGGGATCTTTCCGGAGCTGCTGATCTTTTCCAGTGATCCACCTGCGGGCTCAGTGCCACAAGCGATTTTGCGAGCTGTACCGTTACCCGTACAGCTCCATCAGGTGAGCACGGTACAATTTCCTGGGGTTTGATCACTGTGTTTCAATAGGAATTCAGCTGCGCTTTTGTCTACAGCCTACTACCTTCTCACGGATCATCGCATCTGAGGGAATACCCTGTTTTTAAGACTCGTATGTGGTCACAGGAAGCAGGTTATAGGACTTGTAGGTGGTCACAGGAAGCAGGTTATAGGACTTGTATGTGGTCACAGGAAGCAGGTTATAGGACTTGTAGGTGGTCACAGGAAGCAGGTTATAGGACTTGTATGTGGTCACAGGAAGCAGGTTATAGGACTTGTATGGGGTCACAGGAAGCAGGTTATAGGACTTGTATGTGGTCACAGGAAGCAGGTTATAGGACTTGTAGGTGGTCACAGGAAGAGATTATAGGACTTGTATGTTCCAGGAAGCAGGTTATAGGACTTGTAGGGGGTTTCAAGGAACAGGTTATAGGACTTGTAGGGGTCACGGGAAGCGGTTAAGGACTTGAGGGGTCACAGGAAGCGGGTTTATAGGACTTGTAGTGGTCAAGAACGGGAAAGGACTTGAGGGTAGAAGCATTATTGGGACTTGTAGGGTTCCCCGAAAGAAGGTTACGGGACTTGTATGGGTCACAGAAAGCAGTTAAAGGGACTTTGTAGGGTCAAGGAAGCAGGTTATAGGACTTGTAGGGTGGAACAGGAAGGACTTGTATGGGACGAAGGGGTTACAGGACTTTAGGGTTTAAGGGGCAAGTAAAGGTTTAAATTTGGGTCACAGGAAGCGGTTATAGGATTTTATGGGCACGGAAGCGGTTAAGGACTTGTATGGGTCACGGAAGCGGGTTTTAAGGACTTGTATGGGTCACGGGAAAAGCAGTATGGGACTGTTGGTCACAGGAAGGGTTATAGGACTTGTAGGGGTCACAGGTAAAGGTTGGGGGGTTTAAATTTTTAAGAGGTTAAAAAAGAGTGGTCCAAGCATTTTAAAGTGTAGGTGGTCAAGGAACAGGAAAAATTTTGTAGGGAAAAAGGAAATTTATAGGAAAAACCCTCACGAAAAATTATAGAATGTACCCTGGAAAAAGTTTAACGTATCCAGGAACGTAATAACTTGTATTTAACCAGGAAAGTAAACTTTTTAATGGTAAAACCTGAAAGGATTGGGAAGAACAGGTTTAGATTTTACGGAAAAGGGAACCTGGTTATTGGGAACTTTTTTGGACAGGGACCATTTGGTTTAGTTAAGGGGCCATGTTATAATATTTGGGTAAGGGAACCTTAATGACTTGTATTAAGACATAAAATTTAGGGCCCCCCGAACCCGGTTAAATAATTTTAATTAACGGAAAATTTTTGACTTGTAGGGGGCACAAAGCATTTTTAATTTGGGGCCGGAACCGGTTTAAGTTTCCCTTGTGGTCCCAAAAGATTTAAGATTGGGGGTTAACCGAAAAGGGATAATTTTAATAAAGGATCATTTGGCCCTTTTAAGCAGAAAAGGGTTTCGGGCTTGTATGGGGGCACAAAGGGTTATGCCTTTGGGGTTCACAGTTTTATGAACTTTTACCCGGTGAAAGGTTTAAATTGAAATTTGTAAGGACTTTTTAAACCTTGATTTCAAGGTTTAAATATGCTTTTGGGCCAAGAAAAGGGTTATGGGCTTTGTAAAACATTTATATTGTAGTTGTACAGAAGAATTTAAAAGGGACTTTTATGTGTCCCGGAGCAGGTTATAATTTTAGGTAAAGGAAGCATACGGCCCTTTTTGGGTCACGGGAACAGAAAAAAGGTTGAATGGTCCCGGGAAATTAAAATTTGATTCTCACAGAAGCCGTTATAACTTATTTCCAAGCAAATAGCATTTATTTTAAAAAGTTTGGCCCGTATTGTTAGAAAACAATTATGAATTTATCGGGTCACGACCATTTAAAGGATTTGATTCCAAAAGTTATAGGATTGATGGGGTCAAGGGAAACGTTAGCCTTTACGCGGAAGCATTTATAATTTTTCGGTCACAGGAAGCATTAAAAAACCCTTATTTTCCCAAACAGTTAAGGCTTAGGGCAAAACGGTTATAGTTTGGGTCACAAAATTTTTGATTGTTCGGAACAGAAAGGGGTTTTGGATTGGTGGGAACAGGAAGGTTATGGGGTTGAAGGGTTCAAGAAGAGGTTAAGGCCCTGTTAGGACGTAAGGGGAAGGACTGTTATAGGACTGTTGGGGAAGGGTTGTATTGGGGTCACGGGAACGGTTATAGGATTTGTATGGGTCACAGGAAGCGGGTTTTAAAGGACTTGTTGTGGTCACAGGAAGCGGGTTATAGGACTTTAGGGGTCACGGGAAAGGGGTTTAAGGACTTGAGGGGTCACAGGAAGCATTTTATAGGACTTGTATGGGTCAGGGAAGCAGGTTAAGGACTTGTAGGTGGCCCAAGGAAGCAGTTTATAGGACTTGTAGGTGGTCAGAGGAAGCAGGTTATAGGACAATTATCGTGTCAAAGGAAGCAGGTTATAGACTTGAAGGGGTCACGGGAACAGGTTAAGACTTGTAGGGTCACAGGAAGCAGGTTACAGGACTTGTATGGTCTCAGGAAGGATGTTATAGGACTTGTATGTGGTCACAGGAAGCAGGTTATAGGACTTGTATGGGGTCACAGGAAGCCGGTTACAGGATTTGCAGGTGGTCACAGGAAGCAGGTTATAGGACTTGTAGGTGGTCACAGGAAGTCACCCCCTGTCATTTATCGCTTTGACAAATCCTCCATGAGTTCCTGCGCCCGGTGCTGTAGCAAGGATTCATCCAAGACTCTTGGTCTGGGCCCCACTCCTCCCCCTGTCTTAGAGCTGCTGTCCATTTCCAGCTGCTCCGTCAACTCCCCCCATTTTTGACCCTCTTTTCTTGCATTAGGAGGTTACAGAGGGGTCCCACATTCAGGACACTCCTGAGCATTGAGTGGCGGCTTTGGAGGACCTGGCCTGTACACACATAGCCCATTGATTTCAGTGGAGACTGTGTAATACTTCATTTCCCCTGTGGAGGCGCTGCAGAGAAACTGAATACTTGTTTCAGGGTTCAATCACAGATGGCAGCCGATCACTGGGGATTTAAGCAGCAAGATGTAAATTATTCCTGTGGATCCTTCTAACCACCAGGCTTGATCTAGTAGGAGGACTCCTTTAAGAATATTCTGGGAATATTTGCCTTGTCTTTAATACTGCAAGAAGCGGCTGTGACCCTTGTTTGTGGCTAAGTCTTCCTTGGAAACTGCGGTGCTATTTTTGTCTCCTGGTGACTATTCTCCAATCACGTTGGACACCGAGGATGGGCAGACTACATGAGCGACCCTCGCCATCGGCGCGATGGAGCCGAAGATGTGAACTTTACATAAGCATCATCAGAAGAGTTGGAGATGAGATCCCATTTCCCAGCTCTTGCAGATTTGCTGCCCTGCAGACATGTGACCTACTTTCTTGTATTTCCTGCTGATATCCAGGCACGGCAGAAAATATCACTCAGGATTTCTAGTCCGGTCATGTATCCACGACCTGGGCATAGTCACAGCACAGGCCGTCAACGCGGGGAAAGATCCGGGAGCCTGAGTCACTGCAATTGAGAAATGTGGGTGCACCCATGTAACGGAGAGGTCCACGTAATGATCGGTTACTCCTAATAATCAATCATAATCCATCTATAGCTGCTGCCAGGATGGGTCGGTGCATTGTTACCACTGCACTTCAGGGCAGGGCCGGGTTTGTCATGGGGCCACCATTATTTGTAGACAATGCCATACATAGGTTGGTTGGTGCCCTATGTAGTACCACGTATTGATGCTGCCCCCTTATGTGAGAATTCCATCGCACAGTACCCAAACAATACCATCCTACAGTGCCCAAATAACCATGGGGACAGTGCCCAAATAATACCATCCTACAGTGCCCAAATAAGCATGAAAATCATGCCCAAATAATACAATCATACAGTACCCAAATAACCATGGGGACAGTGCCCAAATAATACCATCCTACGGTGCCCAAATAAGCATGAAAACCGTGCCCAAATAATACAATCATACAGTACCCAAATAACCATGGGGACAGTACCCAAATAATACCATCCTACAGTGCCCAAATAAGCATGGAGACTCTGCCCAAATAATACCATCCTACAGTGCCCAAATAAACATAGGGGCAGTGTCCAAATAATACCATCCTACAGTGCCCAAATAACCATGGGGAGAGTGTCCAAATAATACCATCCTACAGTGCTGGAATAAGCGTGGAGACTTTGCCCAAATAATACCATCCTACAGTGCCCAAAAAACCCATTAAAAAGAGTGCCAAATAATACCCCCTACAGTGTGGAATAACATGGGACTTTTCCCAAATAATACCCCCCTCCTAACAAGTGCCCAAATAATCCCTTACAGTGCCAAAAAACCCCCAAATAATACCCTCCTACAGTGCCGAAATAAGCGTGGAGACTCTGCCCAAATAATATAATGATACAGTCTACAAATAATACTATCATATAGTACCCATACAATATACAGTGCCCAGGTTTTACATTTATGTAGTCTGAAAATAATACCATCATACAGTGCCCATATAATAGCATCATACAGTGCCCATATAACAAAGTCACATAACGCCCATATAATACAACAGCCAAATAATAGCGTCAGACTTTTCGGTAACAATTGTTGGATAGAGATTTTAAGTTCCCGGGCGCCGGCGTCAGGCCCTTTAGTAATGATGCAGTGCACCCTGTGTGACCCTGGCCCTGTTGGTTGACACCTTCCGGGTGACCACCAGCATCTCTTGCTCTCGGAGCTCTTGTCCGTGCTCTGTACATTGGGATCTTTTCCCACTTTTAATAGTGTAACACAAGGCCCCCGCCTCACAGAGATCCCTTTATACTAGAGAAAGTGTTACATCTCCTGCTGTGTTATAATAACCTTATAATAATATTCCATTCAGCCAATTACCATCCACACAGTGGATTCAGCCGGTCATATAACAGATCATACACACAGTGGATCCAGCCTATTATATGACCGCTCACACACACAGTGGATCCAGCCTATTATATGACCGCTCACACACACAGTGGATCCAGCCTATTATATGACCGCTCACACACACAGTGGATCCAGCCTTTATTAGCCAAAACCCCAACAGTGGATCCAGCCTATTATATGACCGCTCACACACACAGTGGATCCAGCCTATTATATGACCGCTCACACACACAGCGGACTCAGCCTATTATACAGGAGATCACACAGAGCGGATTTATCCTGTTACATAACAAACCACACAGATAATGGATTCAGCCTGTTATATAGCAGATCATACAGTGGATTCAGCCTGTTATATAGCAGATCATACAGTGGATTCAGCCTGTTATATAGCAGATCATACAGTGGAAAAACTGTTATATAGCAGCCTAAGGGGATTCACCTTTATATACGTCAAAGTGGACACCCGTTTATGCAGTCATAAGGGATTCAGCCTGTTATTAAAACCCAATTCAGTGGTTCACCCTGTTATTAGAAACCATACGGGGTCACCCTGTTTTAAGAATATACAGTGGATTCACCCTTTTAAAAGCAGACATACAGTGGATTACCCTGTTTTTAGCAGTTCTAAGTGGATTCGCCTTTTTTATGCACCATACGTGGATCACCTTTTTTATAGCGACCATACATGGATCAGCCTGTTTAAAACAGTATACAGTGGTTTCAGCCTGTTATTACAGTTTACATGGATTCACCCTGAATATAGCAGATAACAGTGGATTCGCCTGTTATTAGCGTTTACGGGATTCAGCCTGTTTATAGCAGATCAAAGGGTTTTCGCCTGTTATATACAGATCATAAGGGGATTCAGCCTGTTATATAGAAACCCAACAGTGGATTCAGCCTTTATATAGCAGAAAAAACAGTGGATTAGCCTGTCCCTTGATGTAAACAAAAATGATTTTTTCCCCTTTACACCCCCCAGTGCAAACCTTCCCCCAAGAATGTGGAAAAAAATTCAGAGAAAGTCCCAATATAACGGGGAAAAACTAAAATAATGTCCCTTATTTCCTGGATGCCATAAATCACATGAAATGTCCGAGAGCTTTAAGCCGACCTTTTTTCGAGCCCCCGGGGTTCTTAGTCGAGCCCAAAAGTTTTACCCTTTTAAGAACGTAGGGTAATTCATATAAAGATCTACAGTGGTTTAAAACGTAATATATAGGGTGACAAGGTTTTAAACCATTCCCAAATCTACAGGGTTTCGGGCCTATTACACAAATCATAGGTGAATTTATAAGGTCATACAGGTTTTAAACCTATTTTTTAAAAATCATCAGGGGTTTTAGCATTTTTAAAATTTATACGGGGATTTAGGTTTAATAAGGGATCGTACAATGGATTTAACCTATTAACAGATCATACAGTGGATTTAGCCTATTATGTAACAGATCCTCCAGGCAGTGGATTCGCCTTTTATAAATCATACAGGGGATTACCCATTCTAACAGATTTACAGTGGTTTTAAACCCTTTACAAACAGATATACAGGGATTACCCCTTTAAAATAAAAATCAACGGGGATTTCCTATTTTTAAACAGACTCCCAGTGGTTTTATTTCATTCCCCCGGTTCTCGGGTTTTTTTCCCACTTTTATAGCAACCATGGGGGGGTTCTACATTTTTTGCCGGATTTTTTTTGCACCCTTTTCGGGGGGTAACTTTTTGCGGGGCCCCCCACCCCTTGGGCGGGGGGCCCCCCCCACCTGCCGACCCCTTTGGGCCCCCCCCGGGGGGGTATGAGACCCAATTTGGCGGGGAATCTGGGAAAAGGGGTTTTTGCCTTGGGGGGGGGGGGGGCCCCCTCTGCCAGATCCGCACTTGGGCGGGGGGTACACCTCTTCAGATCCCCAAAATTGGGGGGGGGGTACCCTTGCCGATCCGACTTGGGCGGGGGGTAAACCCCCTTTCCGGGTCCCCCCCACTTTGGGCGGGGGGGGCACCTTGGTGACTTGGGGGGGGGTAACCCTGCCGGGTCCGACTTGGAGATCCCGGACCCCGCCCAGTTTTAGGGGCATTCGGTAGTGTGATACCGTGTAATGGGGAGCCACCTAAAAAAAACTGTTCCAATCCCCACCCTCTCCCGCTCCTGGTTTCCTTATCAGAGATGAGTTTCTGTTCTGGCTTTTAGCGCTCTGGGGAAGGGGCTTCACACTCCCGGAAACACCTCAGACTCGGGGGGGTCTGGTCCCCGGATCGCAGGGCCCAAGGGGTGGTCCTGCTGCTGAGGGAAATTTGGGCTTTGGGGCCCAGGAGCCTCATTATCAAAGCTGTTGCAGGGGATCCCTTTTTGCCCATGCAAAACCAATCAAGCCCCGCAAACAAAAATAGAAACCCTAGCAACCTAGAACCTGCAACCATTTTTCGAGCAGTATAAGAAATGAAAGCTAAGCTCTGGTTGGTTGCTATGGGCTCTAATTGGTTTTTTGGGACAAGGGCTGTTTTTGTAGCAAGTTTGTAAATAAGGCGCGGTATTGATTTATCCCGTAAAATTAAAGGATTGGGAAGTTTCAGGGATTTTCCCCTTTGAGTGAGGACCCCTCGTGAGGATGTGAGTGATGGGACCCCGACTCAGACTGTGCAGCTATTCACTGGTTGTACCTCCTGTCCACCGACTACAACAGCGCAGCATAGCCGGGGGCCACAGTGCTGAATCAGGGCAGCGGCTCCTTCCTCCACAGAGAGCGGCCCCCACTGATCATACAGGGGTTATATCCTACTAATGTTATGGGTGACAACTGGATGTGCTATGACTAATCCTGCCATGGCAATTATCCAGTGTGCTCTATTAACATGTGCAGCCATTACAGTGTACACTATACACAGGCAACATGACAACCCATACATGGCTGCAAGACAGAAAACACCCTAACTGCGAAGAACTCACACACCCTACACTGGCTGCAAGACATGCACACACCCAAAAATGGCTGCACGCCCACCCCCAAACCCACTGCGCAAGACACTGCAACACCCTACACCCGGCTGCAAGACACGCACAAACCCCCCTACCTGGCTGCAAGACACTGACCCCCATAACCCGGCTCAAACACTGCACACACCCATACACTGGCTGCAAGACACTGCACACACCCATACACTGGCTGCAAGACACTGCACACACCCTACCTGGCTGCATGCACAGACCCATATCTGGCGACTGCCACACCCCAAAACACTGGGGCAAGACACTGAACCCCCCCATACACGGTGCAAGAACTGCACACAACTATACTCTGGCTGCAAGACACTGCACACACCCATACATTGGCTGCAAGACACTGCACACACCCATACAGTGGCTGCAAACACTGCACCACCCAACCTGGGTGAAGACCCTGACACCACCCATACACTGGCTGCAAGAACTCCCCCACCTATACACTGCTGCAAACACTGCACACACCCATACACTGGATGCAAGACACTGCAACCCCATTTTCACTGGGTGCAAGACACTGCACAGACCCTACACTGGGGCCCCAAAAACACGACACACCCATACAATGGGTGCAAGCACTGCACAACCCATCACTGGCTGAAAACACTGCCGACCATACCTGGGTGAAGACATGCCCCCACCTAACACTGGCTGCAAAACACTGCAACACCCTACACTGCTGCAAAGACACTGCCACCCCCCCATACACTGGCTGCAAGACACTGCACACACCCATACACTGGCTGCAAGACACTGCACACACCCATACACTGGCTGCAAGACACTGCACACACCCATACACTGGCTGCAAGACACTGCCCACACCTATACACTGGCTGCAAGACACTGCACACACCCATACACTGGCTGCAAGACACTGCCCACACCCATACACTGGCTGCAAGACACTGCACACACCCATACACTGGCTGCAAGACACTGCACACACCTATACACTGGCTGCAAGACACTGCATACACCCATACACTGGCTGCACTGCACACACCCATACCTGGGTGAAGACACTGCAACACCCTACACTGCTGCAAGGGCGCGCCCCCCCCCATATCGGGGTGCAAGCCGCACCCCCAACCCTTTTTTACTGGTGCAAGACACTGCACACACCCATACACTGGCTGCAAGACACTGCCCACACCCATACACTGGCTGCAAGACACTGCACACACCCATACACTGGTGAATGCACCACCCATCACTGGTGCAAGAACTGCACCACCCCTAACTGGTGCACTGCACACACCCCTACATGGGTGCAAAACATGCATACCCCATACACTGGCTGAAACACTGCACGACCCCTACACTGGCTGCAAGACAGAAAACCCTAAAACTGGCCGCACTACACACTCCATTCTATACACTGACCGCTAGACTCTGCCCACACCCATACATTGGCTGCAAGACACTGCACACACCCATACACTGGCTGCAGACACTGCACACACCTATACACTGGCTGCAAAACGCGCCCCAACCCTAACTGGGGTGCAAGACACTGCCACCCCAACAATGGGGCAAAACACTGCACAACCCATACACTGGCTGCAAAACTCTGCACAACCCATCATGGTGCAAGACACTGCACACACCCCTACATGGCTGCCTGCACACACCCCACTGGGTGCAAAACACTGCACACACCCCCCTACAAATGGCTTCATGCACCAAACCTATACACTGGCTGCAAGACACTGCCCACACCCATACACTGGCTGCAAGACACTGCACACACCCATACACTGGCTGCAAGACACTGCACACACCCATACACTGGCTGCAAGACACTGCACACACCCATACACTGGCTGCAAGACACTGCACACACCCATACACTGGCTGCAAGACACGCCCCCCCATACAGGGTCAAGACATGCCCCCCCCATACATTGGCGAAAGACATGCACAACCCCTACATGGCTCAAGACACGCAAAACACCCATACACGGGGCAAGAACTTCCAAAACCCATACACTGGCTGCAAGACACGACACACCCCTACACTGGGTGCAAGACAAAAGCCCACACCCATACACGGCTGCAAGACCGCCACACCCATACACCCGGCTTTCAAAGACATGCACACACCCCTAACTGGGTGCAAGACACTGCACAAACCCATAATGCTGCAAAACACGCACCACCCTACACTGGCTGCAAAAGAAAAAAGGGGGGGGGCAAAAAAAAGAAACCCCCAAAACCCGGCTGGCACGCCCCCCACCCCACCCATACATGGCGCAGACACTGCAAAAACCCCCACATGGGGCAAGACATGCCACCCCATCACGGCGCAAAACACTGCGGACCCCCTACACTGGCTGCAAGACCTGCACACACCCCCTACCTGGGGCAAACACTCACAACCCATACACTGGCTCGAACTGCCACACCCATACACTGATGCAAACCTGCTACACCCATACCTGGCTGCAAGACACTGCACACCCCAACACTGGCTGCAAGACACTGCCACACCTATCACTGGGTGCAAGAATGCACAAAACCTATACACTGGTGCAAGACACTGCCACACCTATCACTGGCGCAAAACACTGCATACACCCATACACTGGGGCAAGACACTGCCCACACCCTACCTGGCTCAAGACACTCCCCACACCCCCCAAAAACGGCGAAGACATGCACAGACCCATACACTGGCGCAAACCTGCACACAAAACCCCTACATGACTGCAAGACACTGCACAGACCCATACACTGGCTGCAAGACACTGCACACACCCACACACTGGCTGCAAGACACTGCCCCCACCCATACACTGGCTGCAAGACACTGCACACACCCATACACTGGCTGCAAGACACTGCACACACCTATAACCCGGCTGCAAAACATGCACAACCTATAACCTGGCTGCAGACATGCCCAACCCATACACTGGGTGCAAACACTCACCCCCATACAATGGCTGCAAGACACTGCCACACCCATACCTGGCGCAAAACACTGCACCACCCATACCTGGGTGCCTGACACACCCTCAATGGGGGCCCAAAACACGCATACACCTATCATGGCTGCAAGACACTGCATACACCCATACAATGGCTGCAAGACACTGCACAGACCCATACACTGGCTGCAAGACACTGCCCACACCTATACACTGGCTGCAAGACACTGCCCACCCCATACACGGCTGAAAGACACTCCCCCCCCATACACTGGCAGAAGACACTGCCCACACCCAACACTGGGTCAAGACACGCACACACCCATACACTTTTTTACTGACACACCCATACACTGGGTGCAAAACCTTTCACACACCCCTCATGGTCACGCACACACCCATACACTGGCTGCAAACACTGCCCACACCCAACACTGGCTGCGAAACTGCCCCCCTACCTGAGCAAACACTGCACACACCCACACACTGGCTGCAAGACACTGCACACACCCCTCACTGGCGCAAGACAGCACACCCCATACACGGCTCAAGACTCTGCACACACCCAAACACTGGCTGCAAGACACTGCACACACCCATACACTGGCTGCAAGACACTGCACACACCCATACACTGGCGGAACGACACTGCACACCCCAACACTGGCTGCAAGACACTGCACACCCCACAGACGCGCGCAACCCCACCGGTGCAAGACATGCCCCCCCATACACTGGGGCAAGACACTCACACACCTTACACTGGCTGCAAGACACGCCACACCTATACACTGGCTGCAAGCATGCAACCCTATACACTGGCTGAAACACTGCCCAACCATACACTGGCGCAAGACACTGCCCACACCCATACCCCTTGGGGAAGAACTGCCCCCCCCCAAAAAAAAACCCCCTACCCCCCCCCTGTGCAAGACCTCCCACACCCATACACTGGGGTGCAAACCCCCCCAAACCCATACACGGCTGCAAAACCTGCACGACCAAACACTGGTACAAGACACTGCACACACCCATACACTGGCTGCAAGACGCTGCACACACCCATACACTGGCTGCAAGACACTGCACAAACCCATACACTGGCGCAAGAACCCCGCATACACCCATCAACTGGGTGCAAGACACTGCACACACCTATCCTGCTGCAAGACACTGCACAGACCCATACACTGGCTGCACTGCCCACACCCAAACACTGGCTGCAATACACTGCACACACCAATACACTGGCTGCAAGACACTGCACACACCCTACACTGGCTGCAAAACACGCAGAGACCCATCACTGCGCAAAAACACTGACACACCCCTACACTGGCTGCAAGACATGCCCACCCAACACTGGCTGCACGCCACAAACCCCTACACTGGCTGCAAGACCTGCATACCCATACACTGGCGCAAACACTGCAACACCCATACACTGGCTGCACTGCACACACCCCAAAAAGGCTGCAAGAACTGCACAGACCCATACCTGGCTAAGACACTGCTCAGACCCATACACTGGCTGCAAGACACTGCCCACACCCATACACTGGCTGCAAGACACTGCACACACCCATACACTGGCAGCAAGACACTGCCCACACCCATACAATGGCTGCAAGACAATGCCCCCACCTACACTGGTGCAAGACACGCACACACCCCCAAAACTGGGTGCAAGACACTTAAACCCCCCCATAACCGGCTGCAAGACACTGCACACACCCCCAACTGGCTGCAAGATACTGCACACCCCATACACTGGCGCAAGATCTGCACACACCCCAACATGGCGCAAGACATGCCCAACCCTACACGGGTGCACTGCAAAACCACCCATCCTGACTGCAAGAGCTGCCCACCCCAACATGGTGCAAACACTGCCCACCCCCCCCATCACTGGGTGCAAGACACTGCACACACCCCTACACTGGGGCAAGACACTGCCACACCCCTACACGGCTGCAAAACACTGCCAAACCCCATACACTGGGTGCAAACCTGCACACACCCATCACTGGCGCAAGAATGCAACACCTTTACACTGGGTGCAAACAAAAACCCCCCCCACCCATACACTGGCTGAAAGACACGCACACACCATACACTGGCTGAAGACACTCCCACACCTATAAATTGCTGGGGAAGGGCACGCCCACCCATACACTGACAAAACACGCCCACCCATACACTGGCTGCAAGACACTGCCCCCACCCATACACTGGCAGCAAGACACTGCCCACACCCATACACTGGCTGCAAGACACTGCACACACCCATACACTGGCTGCAAGACACTGCACACACCCATACACTGGTTGCACTGCACACAACAAAACACTCAATGCAAGACACTGCACACACCCATACACTGGCTGCAAAATACGCAACCCCATACAAGGGGGGCACTGCACACACCCATCATGGGTGTAAGCACTGCACAACCCAACCGATGCAAGACGCTGCCCACCCAACCTGGCTGCAAGGGGCACTGCCCCCAACACCATACATGGGGTGCAAAACACTGCCACACCCTACACTGGCAGCAGACACTGCACACACCATACACTGGCTCAAAACACTGCACACACCCCTACACGGCTGCCCAAGACACTGCACACACCCTACACTGGGGTGCAAAGACACTGCATACACCCAACACTTGCTGCAAGAACTTCCCCAACCCCATACACTGGGTCAAGACACTGCACACACCTATCACTGGCTCCCAAGGGGCCTGGGGGGACACACCCTCACTGGCTGCAAACACCAACAACCATTTTCATGGCCCACTGCCAGACCTATACAGGCGCAAGACATGCACACCCCCATAACGGCTGTAAAACACGCACACACCCATTACCTTTCGCAAGACCTGCACACACCTATCACTGGCTGCAAGACACTGCCCACACCCATACACTGGCTGCAAGACACTGCACAGACCCATCACTGGGGTGCAAGACACGCAACAGACCCCCTACATGGCTGAAAAACACTGCAACACCATACACTGATGCAAGACCCTGCCCAAACCATACACTGGCTCAAAACGCGCACACCACCCATAACTGGCTGCAAAAACAAGCACACACCCCCTACACTTGCTGCGGGACACTGCCCACACCCTACCTGGCTGCAAACACTGCCACAGACCCATACACGGGTGCAAGACACTGGCCCCAAACCATTCAAATGGCTTTCAAGACAGCCCCCCCCCTAACTGGCTGCAAGCACTGCATACACCCATAACTGGCTGCAAGAAAAATGCAAACACCCTACAAGGCTGCAAGACCTGCCCCCCCCCCAACTGGGGGCAAGGGATGCCCACACCCATACACTGGCTGCAAGACACTGCACACACCTATACACTGGCTGCAAGACACTGCACACACCCATACACTGGCTGCACTGCACACACCCATACACTGGCTGCAAGACACTGCACACACCCATACACTGGCTGCAAGACACTGCACACACCCATACACTGGCTGCAAGACACTGCCCCCCACCTATACACGCTTTTAAGACCTCACCCACCCATACACTGGCTGCAAGACACTGCACACACCCATACACTGGCTGCAAGACACTGCACACACCCATACACTGGCTGCAAGACACTGCACAGACCCATACACTGGCTGCAAGACACTGCACACACCCATACACTGGCTGCAAGACACTGCACACACCCATACACTGGCTGCACTGCACACACCCATACACTGGCTGCACTGCCCACACCCATACACTGGCTGCAAGACACTGCACACACCCATACACTGGATGCACTGCACACACCCATACACAGGCTGCAAGACACTGACAGACCCCCAACACTGGCTTCAATACACAGCACACACCCATACACTGTCTGAAAGACACTGCACAACCCAACACTGGCTTTCAAACATGCTTTTCACCCATACACTGGCTGCAAGACACTGCAAACACCCCTACACTGTGCAAACACTGCACAACCCATACACTGGGTACAAGACACTCACAACCCCTACACGGGGAAAGACCGCACACCCCATCCTGGGGAAGACACTGCACAGACCCATCATGGGGCACTGCCAACCCATACCCCCTGCAAGAAAAATGACACACCCATACACTGGCTGCAAGACAATGCCCCAACACCCATCACTTGGGTGCAAGAAAAGGACCACCCCAAAACCCGGGTGCAAGACGCGCACACACCCATACACTGGCTGAAGACACTGCCACAACCCCTACACTGGGGCACTGCAACC
The DNA here is from genome assembly GCA_025379985.1 of Phyllomedusa bahiana. Classification (NCBI taxonomy): domain Eukaryota; kingdom Metazoa; phylum Chordata; class Amphibia; order Anura; family Hylidae; genus Phyllomedusa; species Phyllomedusa bahiana. Next base: position 53,537 of record JAODAL010028121.1, read on the forward strand.
AAAACCCCTACACTGGCTGCAAACAAGCCCCACCTATACATGGCTGCAAGACACTGCCCCCACCCCATAAAATGGCTGCAAGACACTGCACGCCCATACAGGGTGCAAGCATGCCCACACCTATCATGGTGCAAGACCTGCACACACCCAACAAGGCTGCAAGAAAGAAACCCCCTATACACTGTGCAAGACACTGCCCCCCCCATACAGGGTGCAAAACATGGGACCACCCATACACTGGCTGCACTGCCCACACCCATACACTGGCTGCAAGATACTGCACACACCCACACA